>BGPR01000026.1:604995-750517 GCA_013235015.1 Araneus ventricosus
TTCCATTAATTCTTTTCCACTATACTTTTCCATTAATTCTTTTCCACTATACTTTTCCATTAATTCTTTATTACTACTACTTTCTATTACGACATTAATTCTTTCTACATTCACCAGCCATACGGCGATAAGTGATTTTGCATCCAGCTGAGCTATTGTATGATGCAATTTTCTTCCACGTTTTATTTACCGCAAATTATATACATAGTTTATTATCAATTCTGTGTTTCGTATTCCTTAGATTTAATCCAGAGTCGTTTTTTCTGTTCCTTGCGGTTTTTTTTCATTTATTTCCTCATCACTCTCGGAATGATATTTCGAGATAAATTCCAGTAAATCGCTTATATTTTATATGACTTCAGTCCTAAAGCAAAAATACTCGAATTTTTTTTTTATTTTATTAAGATTTACAATATTTTTTATAATTTAAATCAACTCATTCGCCGGGTCTCAAAATATATCAGATGATCATATGAATAGGGTAAAAATAGTAAAGTTCAGTTTGATTATATTAACGTCCGTTTTGAAGCGTCACGAGGGCTATTTTGGGACGGACCTCGACATTTTGAACCACGGTCAGATGACGAGGACGACATCTGAGCTGGCAACCCCCTCTCCAAACTTCCGCACCACACCAGCGGGAGAACGTTTGTCTCCCTAAGTATTATTTAGCGTGCAACAGGCCCAATATACGATGGATCTTTGGTGGAATCGGGTTTCGAACCTGGAGCCCTCCGGCTCTGAGACCGATACCTTATCACGAGGCCACCGCGGCCTCAGTTCAGTTTCAAAAGATACAAAAAAGAGGTATAGAAGCAGTGATGTAGTCTCAAAATAATCAGTGTCAGGGCGCTCTAACCTGGGTGACAAAAATCGCGCTGTTTTAATGACATTTTCACAATTTTCTCCTGAAAAAAATCAGTGCCAGAACGGCGTTCCAGCTCCACTACACCTCTGTAGAGAAGAAACGATGCACGCTGCACACGCACAAGTCTCGACAATGTACTGCGCACAGCCATATTATAAATTAACCAGTGTTGCTAATTTGGCGGATAAAATTTCCGGCTTTAGCTCATTCTAGGACTTTTTCCCTTCTGAGGTAGTAAATCCCCATAAACAAGGATGATTCCCCCTATTGGCAACACTCCAACTAATGCAATAACTAATACGACTGCAAAAACTACGTTTATTTAGTTTGTTCAACGTGGAAACATCCGTTTTATAGTGGAAAGTAATTAATGCAAGTGATAATATTTTTTCTTCAGTGCATCATGTTTGTTCAAAGTTCAAATATTTTTTTCATGCTGAATAAATTTAATTCTAGCGGAATAATTTTTTTTCGCGTGCAGTATATTTGTTATGAGTGCAAAATATTTGTTATGAGTGCAAATAATTCCCACCCTTTAGTTTTTATTATTTTCCAGCTATTTCATGTATAACTGTGTAACTTGGTGTTTTCAAGGTTTAATTTTCTGTGTTTCCAAAATGTTTTTATAATGTATAGCAAGATAGCAATCCTTCCTAATACTCCTGTAAATTTTTGTAAACTTGTTGCGTTTTTAATTAGGCAGCGGTATTGAAAATTGTCAAGTTTTAAGAGAGGTCACCCCCTCGGGTGTTGTGATTTTTCTTCCACTTCATGTCCGCGTCACTGCTTAAATAACCATATGGTTATAGTTGCAGGGGCATGGAGTGGTGTTATGTTATGTTATTTATGGAATAAGATTTAAAACTTCGGATTTCATTAAAAAATTAATAGAATAAGTCATTTAAGTATTAGAAAAATATGTTGGTGATACTACTTATATATTTAAGGAAAGGTTTGTTATTTTTAGATGTAAAGTGTATGTCAGATTTACTTAAAAAAGTGACTTTTTTTATTTTAAAAAATGTCAAGAATGATATATTTATATATCCTAGACAACCTCATTTAATTAATACCCAGCATTGATTTAATACTATTGGAATAGTTTTAAATTATGTATTGCAAAGTAAAAATAAAATTTATAATATCCTTGAAATTCCAACAATAATATGTTTAGATTGTTTGAAACGACATTTTGAAACGTTAAGAAAAACATATTAAAATGGGCAGTAAGGAAACTCAACTATGCTTGGATTTTTTTTTTTTTTTTTAAACAGAAGGACTCATCGAAATATTCAAAATGAGAGATGTACGAAGTTTAATATTTTTGGAACAAACAATTTTCATTTTCTGGCATTTTAATGAATCAAAAAACATGATTAATAATTTTGTAACATGTTTGGCTAATTAGCTAATTTTCTTTAATCGATTATTTTAAGTGTTCATATATGTATCCAAAGCCTTTAATTGAAATTAGGCCTGATCACAGCGATTTGTGCTGAATCTTTTAAGCTAGATTTCTAATCATTTCATTTATTTTATTTTTATTAAATACAACTCTGTGAAGCTTAAGAATCTTACAAGCTCTGAAGAATTATATCCACTTAATATGCGATTTGCAACAAGAATATTAACTTAATATGCGGATCGAGATTTTCCGACTCTGTGTGCTTTCTTGGCCTACGAAAGAAGTCGGAAATTTCACCGTATTGGTCAGAAGAAATTCGCCAGTAGCACATTTACCTCAGTTTATGGTTTAAAACTTTTTCCTACCAATTGGCGATTACTTACAGGGGACGAACCATGCCCATAATTGGATATTCAAGGTCACCCTTCTTCCACCAGTGAACTGCCTATGACCCCCTTATTGGTCAAAAGAACTTACATCCCCTCTACAGCACGCATTCTATTGCTCCTGGCGCAACTAAATTCTGTGGTACTGACCTCATGCTTGATTTATGCGCAGCAATGTTGCTTGCTAGCTTTATTTACAAATAAGCCCCTGGTAACTCGTTTGTTGGTCAGATAAAGGGACTCTATTTTTTCAACTTCAATCCGGGATATTGGAGTCGGAGGGGGGCGGGATCCAGACAGACGAAACAACAGTTTTAAACTTCAAAGTACACTTACTTAAGTATTTTTAATCGATTGCGTAAAGTTGGCAAATTAAGTTATCATAATAATTTTGAAGAAAAATCGGTTGAATAAATATATAAAATGGGTGATGAATAAATGAAAATTTCCTAACATAAATATAAATAAATAAATAAAAATCACATTAAATTTTACTGAAATTTCGGTACAAATTTGATTAAAAATTAATTCAATGACAGAATTTAAATATATTTTGAATAATAAAATGTTCTTTGGAAAAGCAAAGCGTTTATGAACCCAATGTAACGAAGAGAAATTGTTCACGCAAAGAGGAAACAGGAGCTTAGTTATATATTAACATCCTGTTTTGAAGCAACACGAGGGATGTTTCGGGACGGACCTCGTGATTTTGAACCTGTCAGTCAGTTTATAAGGATAACACCTACTGCCGGTAAGACAAAATTCGGGACTCTTCTATTTCATCAAAGAGAGCTGATCCTGACCATTTACACGAAAGATATCATGACTCTGTGTACGCAATTTGATACAATACAAAATAATTATGATAAAGAAATGGGATTATTCACTAAAAAAGAGCCATTAAATGTTTATCACAGTGAAAAGGAAGAGAATTCTTGAGAATGTGAATTCGTTAGAAGCTAATTTTTTAAAATGAAATGAAGCGAATTTTCTCAAAAGAATTTTTAATTAGAAAAGTAAAAAAGTTAATTTTAAAAGTAAAAATTAAATGCCGGAACCCTTTTTTTCCGAATTCGGATAAAATTTGAACTGCCCCGATCAACCCTGGACGTGTGGTCACACTAGTCATTAATTTGTCTGATCGGTTTTATTAATGATGTTAGTTCATTTTTACTCAACTCTAAATCATTATCATTGAATCTTTTATTTATTATTACTTACTTCAACATTTGTTTGCCAGCAGCGTTATGTGCAGCCGTATCGGTTTATATTGGACTTTATAAATATCTAAGTATTTGTAAGTTTTTTTTTTTTTTTTTTTTTAAGCAAAAAGGAAGTTAAGCACAATGGATTAGTAGAAGTTTTCGTTTCCAAAAAAAATCTTCCTTGTGTCAGTTCTTTCAGATGCCGCTAATCACTTTAAATACATATTTTATTAATATTATTATTATTGAAAACACATTTTAATGAATAAAATCAAAGAAACAATGTAAGAGTTGGCGATTTTTTTAAAAGCAATTAAACAAGAACTCGCTCAATAGCTATTATGAAACTAAAAAGTTTTGGCTGTTAAAACTTTGCTACTTGTTAATTAATAACGTAACAAAAATATTAGAATAAAAAATAATTTATTTTCAACTCATTATGTTTCCCGTTAAAGGCTGTATGTTTTCTTTCTCATCTTTTAATCAACCAATGCAATTTTAATTGAATTCATAAAAGTTACAAAGGGGCTGACGGCATCGGCAAAAAGAATTTTTCTCTTAACGTTTTCAAACTTCTTAAATTATTTACAATTTTTCGATTCTCTACAGCTTTTCTTCCGAAAAAACTTCTGAAAACTGCTTTCGTTTGAAAATTTTACCTTTTTTCAACTCTAGATAAAATAAAAATGATAAACCAGTAATTAATTGACAAAAGAATTTTTTTGGACAAATTTTATCCTATTATCATGATTATTTTTCTAGGTTATTTTATTACCAGTTTATAAATAAATAAATAAAGATTCTGAAAAAAATTATTACTGTCAATGTTTTATCAATCTCAATATTGATATTGGTGCTTGCTGCCCCGCTTGATGAAAGCCGTTATCTAAAAGGAGAAAAACTTTCCTGATACTTTTATTTCTTTAGTTAACAATTATTTTCTTATTCAGAGTGATAAGCTGTTCAAAATCCATGCCGTACTCCAACACCAGATTTTTCAAGATAATTTTTAAAAATTCTAAAAAGAATATGAGGATATACTATGTTATGCTATTCTAGATCACAAAGATTCAAGATGTCGCTAAGGTTTTTTTTTCTCTCTCTCTCATTTTAGAAACGTTAAAACAGTGGTAAATCAACATCTTGATGAAATTTCTCATTTTAAAATGTTCAGGCTTATTCATAACCGATTCTTCGACTGGAATTTAATGTTAGACTATTACATTGATATTTAGGCAAAAGCATTCAAAAATTCCGAAAAGAAAACAACATCACTTGCAATATAACTTCATACGCTTCGTAAAATGTGCTTACTTTCAAAGGAGTCTTGAATAATAAGCAACAGATTAGGTGGCATCGAACACTTATTATGATAATAAATATTCCTTTTACTCAGAGCTGTCAAATTTGAGATAAACCCAACGGATTAATAAAAGAGAAAGTCAAAAAAAGAAAAAAATGAGGGTTAAAAAAGATAAGTGAAAAGGAAATTAAGATAATTCAATTTTTTTTTCTTTTGTTTTTCATCTTATTTCTCTTCTTCCCTAGTCTTAAATGGACATCTGGCTAATCTTTATAAATGGTTGTTACCTGCAAGCGGTTGTCAGATCTCCAGTGATCTTTTGGCAACGTTTTCGTGAAGCAGTTCGGCAGAAAGCGATTGAATTCTGAGAGATAAAGTGCTCAAAGGAGAAAGAGTGAGATGCTAAAAATCAAAAGATGGCAAAGTTCTTACTGCTACTCTCGAAGTTCTTACTGTTCAGGAATTTTTTATCAAAAATCCATCCATTGCTGTTCCGCAGCTCCGTATTCGCACGGCGCGGTGTGACCCGCTCTTCGTTTCCTCGTTCTTGAAGTCATCGTTCTAATTTTCTCGTACACGAAGTAAACAAAAAGAAAGTAGTGCAATCATCAAAAAAATCAGCTTCGCGATTTTGATGAATTCCTACTCTCCGAGCCATAACAAAACCATTTTTGGAATTATGCTTGTTTACGATAATTCAACAACGCAACAATCTAGACAGATGAAATTCGGTACTTGGTCTTTAAACCAAAAATTATAAACTTCTGACAAATTTCGGATGAAATCCTTCTATGAGAAATCTATCTATCGATCCGCCCATGTGAATGTGAAGACGATAACTGAAAGCCTACAGGAGTCATTTTAAGATAGCACTAGTATAATACTACATAGTATGGAAATTAATTACTGAATTTTAAAATTAAATATTTATCATAAAAGTGAGAACTGAAGTCATGCATTTATTGCATATCTTGAGTGCTAATTATGCATACCTTATACGATTTATGTGCATGCAGGTAGGCGTTTAAGTAAGAAAGACTTGAACTGTCGTCGTCTGGCGTGTCCAAGAGTATCAAGTGCATCATTATGAATTGAATTAAGATCGTTGGGTGTTTTTTCACTATTCTTTTGACAAAATAAATAAGTTCGAAATTTTTTTATGGAATCCATTCCGTCTTTAAAGAAAGGTGGAATAAGTTCTTCATCATCGCTTAAATTAGCACCAGAGAATTTGGCTTCTATTGATTGTGAATAATTCTATTGATTGATCAATTGTGAATAATTTCGAACTCATGGTATCTTTATCACAGTTCCTATATACTAGAAAGGCGGAAATTTTCTAATTTTAAAACGAGGTAAGATGACGTGTAACCAAAGTCCTGCGTCGTATAAACGAAGTACTCTATCATTACAATGAATAAGGACGAATCGGGACTGCGATGAAAGGACGTATAAATGGTGCTTTAATGTATGTGATGAATTCAATTCATCCGCGCCTTTAAAATAAATTCTCTTTAATGCCGTTTTATTTTTAGCACACCTACTGCCCCTGACGCCGTTTGACTCACGTCTTTGATTCACACTTATTATCTAATTAGATGACCCGTTATAGTTAAGAGATGGTACAGGAGTCGTCGTCTAATAAGATAGAAAGTGCGAATCTCTCTATCACGGAGACCGGCAGCGAACGTGTTAGCTTCTACTTTAAGTTATGAACCAGCGAACCTTTAGTTTTTCCCCGCGTTTCTGAAGATCCAGTTACAGCTGTCTGACAGTGAATCTCCGT
This sequence comes from Araneus ventricosus, assembly GCA_013235015.1. Lineage (NCBI taxonomy): Eukaryota > Metazoa > Arthropoda > Arachnida > Araneae > Araneidae > Araneus > Araneus ventricosus. Next base: position 611,949 of record BGPR01000026.1, read on the forward strand.
AGCGAGTAGCATCCCATAAATCCATAACGATGTTGATCTATCAAAAATCCGGGAATTTTCTCGTTTTGAAAGCATAAAAACTGTGACCTATGACTGTGTCCTATGCTATCGTTTCTGCGTTTGACATTGACACTTCTCAGTGATCCACGCCGCTTTGAGCGTAATATCTAAACAATGGTCACGGCTTTCACTTATATAAAATACCTTCTGAAGATCTTAATATTTCATCCATTTCTAATCAAATGTCAAGACTTCAAATAAACGGGATTTTGTATTTTATTGCGACGCAACTTATTCATATTGTTGGAGAGTTCAGAGCTAAAATGAACTAATTCCACAAGATTCACTTCCGAGGAAACAGATCTCAGAATTGATTTGCCGCATTTAGAAAAACAGTGGATTTCTAATTGTTCTCCCTGCCTGGTAGATGCAAAATGAACTATGGACGTGAATTATTATTATACAGAAAATATAACAATATAACAGTGTTAGTGCATAATTGGCAGAACATGCCTTATTCACTTTAATTCTGAACCCTCCATACACACATCATTTTCTATTTCTGAGATTAATTTTCCCAGTGGCTTATGATCCCAATTGTACGTCCTAGTGCGTATTATTTCCCCATCGTATTTGAAGGATGACAAAAAAAAATCCCTCTTTTTTTATATTTCCGTTTCCACCATACACAACTAATTTTCATTTTTAGAAACACCCCCATATTAGCTTTTAACAATAGATATCGTGTAAGCTCCTATATATATATATAGATATGAGCCCCCCTCCTCCGTCGGAATCTCTTTACAGATCCCATCTTTTTATGAGACACTGCTCCGTATTATCGGGTTTTCCCTCCCTCTTTCATCACACATCCCCCGGGGTTCTGTTTCCATTCTCTTTTCCCTTCTTGACGCGTTTATTTTCTCCCCCCTCCCAAAGGGGTGGAAGAAAATAAACGCGTCACATTAGGATTGGAAGACCCTTCAACTCTTTTCCGCAATGCATCACGCGGATTAAAGCGAAGACCGCAATAAAGCAAACCGCTCCCCGAAGCGGCATTAAGGGCGGAAGTAGGATCTTCAACGCGCATAATTGACGGAGATTCATCGCCTCTCTTCTGTGAGGAGAGTTTTCGGAGAAAGGCTGTGCGGTTCTTCGATCAGATGGTAAAAGTGTGTTTTTTACGAGGAAGACAGAGAAAAAATCTCGTAGTCGTCAAAATTTTGATGAATCTCCACGATATGAACCTCTCTGTGTCCGAAAAAAATAATTTTGGAATTATGTCTGTCTGGCTGTGAACATCATAACTCAAACTCGCAACAAACCAGAAAGATGAAATTTGGAATGCTGTGCATTTCCGTGTGCATTTCAGCACGAGAACCCAAAATGCAACAAGTTTGATCGATGAAATTTGATAAATGGTTTCATTACAGTAAAACTCCGGTTAACCTGACTCGGGTCAACCGAAACCCGGGTTATCTGAAATCGCAAATCCAAAAGGCACGTGCTGTATTGCACAGGAATAATCGCGAATGCGAAGGCGTGCAGCTGACGGAGAGGTGAACGCTCGATCTCTTAAAATGTAATTTTATCTTTAATGAAGAACATAAGGGTGGCCTGCAAAGAGAGTTTTGAATTCGTTTTATACTCAAAAGATTTCAGAATTACATACTATAATTAGATATAAAATAGTAATAGATTTTCATGGCTTAACCGAAAAAATCGTTATCCGAATCCTTTTAATTCAGTTAACCGAGGTTGGAACTGTATTAAATTTGTAGCTCTCCAAAAAGAGTTTGCACTAAATCCTTCTGCCGATCTATTCGTGCGTTTGTGAACGCGATAAGTCAGAAACACAACGAGTTAGATAAGCGTGCGTACCAACCTGTGGTAGGCGTACCCCTCGGGGTGCGTGGGGAACCAGTTAGGGGTACGCAAAAGTGATGTAGGGAATAGCGGAAAACAAAAATATTCTCGAATTTCGTTTTCTCGAGTTCGTACGAAAAATGAAAGTGAAAATTGTACGAGTCCGAAAGCCTCTTCACGAAATAAGAGAAGGGAAGAAGAAGAAGATCAATCAACTGAGTAGTTGTCAACTCCCATCACAAGTTAATGCGAAATTAATTCACTGATGTTTTCATTCGTTTTGACTATTTTAAAAAATAGAATAAAATGTAAAATCAAAAATCAGTCCTACGAATCTCATTATGTTCATTAGAGTCGTTTGACTCTTAAGCCCTTGGCGTTATTAGTAAGAACTTTTTGTGTTGGAGGGATATATCAGTAGGGGGGTACACGAAATTTAGAAACTTACTCAAGGGGTACGCGAGTGAAAAAAGCTTGAGAACCGTTGAGTCTGGAGGGTGAATTTCATAATAAACTTCACACTAAAATTGAAGATCTGTGTTTAATTTCGGACTAAATCCGTGGAAGAGTTGACTCGCTGTCAGTCCGCGTGCGCGTGAGCACGATAAATGAAAAACGGAACGAGTTAGATAAATGAAATTTGATCCGTCTTTACTCCAAAGCTGGAGCACTTTGGATGAAATCCGTCAGCGGGCCGGATGTCCGTGCTTTCTGAACGCGACAACGCAACAAATCACATGACTGAAACTGAGTAAGTGGTCTCGACACCAAAATTCCAGATCTGTGTCAGATTTGAAACCCGATCGGTCAAAATGCATAGTCGATTTCCTTTGCTGTACTACGAAGCTAAACACAAAACGCACCATATCGTAGAAGTTCATGAAAAAGTCGAGAGGGAATACTCCCGCTGGTTGCGCTAAGTTTTTATTCCATATAATGACGCATTGTTTCTGAACCTAACTGCCGCGATGTATAAGGGTTATCTCTATCCATATTTCCAGCTGAATTTTGTTTCTTAATTTCCTTAGCCACTGCTCTAATAGTGAATCTTGTTCTGACCGCTTTGTAAATTTGAATATTAAATAGAATAATTTGACGCCCTATTTGAGATCCCAAAGAAAATTCCTACCCTAATAAAATAATTGAGGATAAAAAAATAGTAATGATAAATAAAATAAAAAACACCTGTTCTCTTATTAACGCTTTATAATTTCGCAAATCAGCGCCCTTTCAAGATACGACTTTACAAACCACCTTTCTTAATGTAGGTAACTTCTATACACGCATTATTTTGGATTTTTTCACTGATTGCTTCTATATGAACATTTTTAAATGATATGTACATGTGTATGTAACAAGTCCAAATCGTATCTTTACTTTTCATAATTAAATCAATTTTTGGGTTCAGGATTAAAATGAAAGCATTATAGTAAATTTTAAGGGGCATTTGAATCAATGGCGCCCTTGGACTACAACCCAGTTAGACCAATGGATAAGACTGCCCTGGCTCTGAATGTAAATTATCGCTTCAATAAATACAGATGAAATTTTTTCCCACGTCAAATACGGAACAAGAAGTAATAGTCCAGTCAAATTGTAACAAAAAAAAACTCGAATGGTTACATTAATTAGGGTAGTTCCGATTTTTTTATATATTGTATGGGTTGGTACACTGTTGAAAAAACCAAGTTTTCCAATTCCCACCACCACCGCGGGCGCCGCCATCTTCAAGAAACCGCTAATTTTTGGACTTTTCCCTGTTTTTACAAAATATCTCCTAAAGTATTGGTCTGACAAAAAAAACTCATTTTCACTTTTATTAAACTAGAGAACATTGTCTACAATTTGAGACAAAAATGAAATTTGTAGCTCTAATACTTCCCGAGATAGACCTCTTTGAATCTTGAGAATTTTTCTCAAAAATATAAAAATGACAGATTTATTGATATATAATTCGCAGAACTGCTGAATATATGTGATATACAAACTTAACAATCTATGAACCTTTTTGTTTTTTAATAAATACATTGATTTTGTCAGTATTAAGTTATCACGTGTTTTCCTAAAAAACTACACAAATATTCACAAGATTGTATCTCGTAGTCTAAACGAGCTAGAAGAATAAGCTTGGTCTTAAACTTGAGCTATTTACCTCTACTATAATTGTTATGTCAAACTTTAGTATAGGATTCACCATTTACTTGCTATCAAGCAATCACCGACCAAAAACCTGTAATTTTTACATTTTTGAGAAAATTTCTCAAAATTCAAAGAGGTGTATCTCGGGAAGTATTAGAGCTACAAATTTCATTTTTGTCTCAAATTGTAGACAATGTTCTCTAGTTTAATAAAAGTGCAGATGAGTTTTTTTGTCAGACCAATACTTTAGGAGATATTTTGTAAAAACAGTTAAAAGTCCAAAAATTGAGCGGTTTTTTTCAAGATGGCGGCGCCCGCGGTGGTGGGGGGAATTGGAAAACTTGGATTTTCCAACAGTGTACCAACCCATACAACATATCAAAAAATCGAAACTACCCTAATTAATGTAACCATTTATGACAATTTGACTGGACTAGAATCGCCACACTAATTTTAGAGCTGGCCATAAATACGCTTTTGTTCACTAGTAAATTTGTATTCAGGTGAAGTTCTTTTGTTGAAAACTGTAATAAAATTAGAAATTCGGGTCGTAACGAGATTATCAATGCGTTGAATGCTCAAAATGAAGCTGGTTTGGAAGTAAATTGAGCCGCATTAAATAATTCAGAAGGCTTACAGTTCGTATTGGAAGAAGAAAAAATAATTCGTTATGTTTGCGAAATAAAAAGAAGTAATTAATAGAAATCCATTGAAATAAACCTTCATTTACGCTTTTATCTATCGAAATTTTAAATAGCTTGTGAATAAGTTTCGTAATTTGTTTCATTTTAGAAATATATCAGTTTCTATACGTAGCTTTATACACAGTTTACGTTTTTGAAATATATTTTCTAAATGTTTGTAAATGAATATTTATGTGCATTTCGCACATAAATGTCGTTTTCGCGGCGTTAATCTGTTTGTAACGTTATGAAAAAATTATCGTGAGAGATATCAATTTATCGAAGTTTCTAAAAAGAATTTATTTTTTTATCATATACAAAACTCTGCGTTGTCTTGAACAGTTGAAAGAAAAGTAGAAGCAAAAAATAAAATGCTTCATGTTCAGCAGATTAAATTAAATCAATTAGATTAAAATTTTTTCAGAAATAAGGCGAACAAAAATGTGTTCACGTCAAAAGCATATTTACGTGTATCGTGTTTATTTATCGGGTAAATAGTGTCAAGGCCACAATTTATGCTTCTCTTGAAGCTGTAATTTCCCTCCTTTTTATTAAAATACTTTTATGTAATTTCCCTTCTTTTTGTTCGCAAAGATGGAATTTTGTGATCGATTTTTCTCTCACTTCCTGATGTGATGCATTTTTCAAATTTTGTAAACTTGTGTATTCTTGATGACGATTTACTATTTCAATACTTTCAAAACTTAATTATCGGTTAATTTAAATTTTGATTCCATACTAGTGGAGCCACTTGGTACTGAATTTAAGAAATAGTGAGTTCAAGATTTCATGATATTTATAATGCTGGATTATAAATTAAAAACTAAAAAGTAGAAAATAATTCAAATGAAAATTTTCTAGTGTTTATTACACTTTTTGAATTATTTATTTATTTTTTATTACACTAATAAAAGTGTGCTTTTAAAAACAATTTTGTTGCATTTATTATTTTTCTGAATCTGCATAATCCCCTTACACCCTTTTCTTTGGATTGTATTGCATAATAATAACAGTAGACCACATTTTCATATCGATTTTTCGTCTTTATGATTAGTACTATTATAAATAAAGAATTAATAAGAAATAAAGAAGAAAATTTTCTGGTATGAAAATAGTGTCCAATCCTTTGTCAGAATCTTTTCATTGGCCATTCCTGAAGTTCTTTTTCCATTGTACTCTTTCGGATGTTTCGACCCTACTTTCCAGATCCCCTTTTAACGACGTTTGAAACACCTCCTTTGCAGAAGTTTGATTGGTTGTTATCTTCCTCGAAGTATAATAACACTGGGTTAAACGGGGGGATAACACGTTCCATGAAAAAAGAAAGTGGTAAATGAAACAGTTAAATGGGGTCAACTTAACTTGGCAATAGTAGGGTAAGGTGTAAGGATCGCGGAATAAAAAATAATAAATAAAGCAATTTATTTGTTTTATTTTCTAACAACTACTGTAACTTTTGTTTCAGAATAATGATAAACAGTCCTTATTGCAAATTTATATTCATAAATCATTTATTTAATTTTAAAAACAACTCGCCACCCTCCGGGCAGGTTCGGGGCACTTTCCTCAGCACTAACCTTGCCGCCTCGCTACTTCGAGCCTCCAGCCACTACTTTTTCAGTTCACCATGAAGATCAGGAGAACAGACCATAAAACCTTTGCAGACAACAAATTCCTTTAAAATTGTAAAATATTTCAATCAACCTCATCTAGTTGTAATGTTTTGTATAAATTTTTCACGAATTTCAGCAGAAAAGTCTTCATATCTATAAATACAGAATAAAATCGTCCTAACTAAACAGTGTCCATAACCTACAATAGGTATTTTACAATATTTCTGACACGCCATTGTGATGGAACTGTTGGGATCTATATATTTAAAATAATATGGTAAAACCATCAGAGATTCCCCAGCCACAACCACCTAACCGATTTCGACAATTTTTATTTTATATGAAAACTTATGACGTCTAGATATGTCATCAAGGGTCGCCTGTCCCCCACCACCACCCATTTTCGAACGAAATCGAAAAAACTCTTTCCTATACTGTACATTCTCTATGGGGAAAACCTTTGGACAGTTAGCCAGCAACAACCACCCGAAGGATTTCGCCAATTTTTTTTCATATGAAAGCTTATGACGTCTGCCCCCCCCCCCCCCAACTCCCATTTTCGAACGAAATCGAAAAAACATATAGAGAATGTAGTGTTTTTTCTATTTCTTTCAAAAATGGGGGTGGTGGGGGCAGGCGACCCTTGATGACATATCTAGACGTCATAACCTTTCAAATGAAAAAAAATTGTCAAAATTGGCCGGGTGGTTGAGGCTGTCGGATTCGGTGAAGGTTTTTTTACAAAATTATTTTAAATATATAGATGTAGTAAGTAGTTGATATTTGTGATAAAGAAGTTTCGTAGACTCGTATGATGAATCAAATTGGCATATGGCTTTATCTCCAAAATTGCAGATCTGTATCAAATTTTGAACCAATTCCACCAAGCGGTTGATGGATTTGGTCCAAATCTATCAACCGCTAGATGTTATACCGCTTTTTTTCCCACTGATGCCTTTTTTTTTCTTTTTTTTTTCACTTTCAGAGATGATTTACTTCATTGCTTTACTGACAAACACTGAAAATTGTGACAAATATTTTGATGCCATACTTTTCACATATTTCAGATTCTTCTACGAAATTCAATGAGAGGTCGCGACTCATTAGTTAAAAACTTCGGTGTAACAGAACGTGAAGAAACTTTATTTTTGATTCACTGCTTGTCTAAATAAATTATTAATGAATTTCCTGAACTCTAAAAAAAAAACCTCTTTATAAAAGTCTAAAATTAGGGAATGTCTTGTTCTAACAGATTTATTAAAATACACCGGTATAAAAAGAATTGAATGAGGGACATTTATTTTTACTACTGTTCAACATGCTTTGAACTCAAAATTATCAGAAAATTGTGCAGATACTAACCAAAATATATTGCATTATACTAAGGTAACCATACGTCCAAGATTGAAACGAGAAGTCCTGAATTTCGACTACGATTTGTCCCGCATTTGTATTCAATGTAAATAAAATTAATTAATCAGTAATAAATTAATTTTATTTTTTAAAAAAAGTCAGTAAAAATAGTTATTTTAAATAAAAGTAACCACACATCCCAAATTAACTGGAACAGCGTCGGTTTTCAACTCTTTGTCTCTTCTAGAAAAATAGTCCTGGATTGAAAAAATGCCATGTATTTGAAATAAATGTCTTGTAATGCCCCGTTTGTTATTTATTAGTAAACAGTTCATAATAAAAAATGTTTAACTAGATTTAACTTTTAAAAAGTTAACTTCTGAAGAGTTCTTTTTTCTAACTTTTACTATACTTACGAAGGAGTCTCCTTAATATGAACAAAACAGATAAATCAGCCTGAAGGGAAAATAGAAAAGTAACAGCAAAATAGTATATTTAACTCATTCTACTTTTTGAAAATTTTTATAATCAACTTTTTCTTTGTCTGTGATTTTTCAAAACTTATTTTTGGATTTTTTTCTAAGTTTCCGTTCCTTAACCAACTACCTTTATATTGAGGTTCAAACAATAGGGTTGCTTTAATTATACTAAATTTCATTCTTTAAATTCTAGAAATTCTCTTCTTATTCACACATTCTTCTAACGATTTGCATCTTAAATTACACGCTACTTTAAATTCAAACTAACTAAGATAATTTTCGTTTATCTTATGCGAAATGTAGAAGTTATCTTATTCTGTAACTTATAAAAATTCTGAGGACACTTTTTAAATGAAAATTCTTTCTTTGGTTTCCCTAGCGTGACTCTTATTAACATTCACTTACCACTGGATATCTTAGAAATCAAGGGGTGAAAGTTAATGGGGTTCAAATAATGTGTTTAAAAAAATATCTTTAATAACTCTCCTAGACTTTACCGCATATTTCAGCATCAGAAATTCACTTATACGATTGTAGTACCGAAGCGTCAGGGGTGTAGTGGAGCCGCAACGCACCGGAACGGCGTTCTGACACTGATTTTTTTTTTCCCAAGAGAAATAAATAAGAAAAAAAATATGAAAACGTCCTTAAAACGGCGCAATTTTCGTCATCCAGGTTAGAACGTTCCGGCACTGTTTTCAAAAAGTTCCGGCACTGTTTATTTTGCGACTGCTAAGTGTTATGCAAAGGGTCATTCCCGACGGCATCCATGAACTGAACAAGTGCGGATATAGAAATTCCTTAAGGGAGGGGCTACTGTGGAAAAAAAATTTCCTTGCTTTTAACTCGTAATTTTTAAGAATTACTTAACTGAACTAATTATTAACTTCAAATTAATTCAATTTTAAGTAATTAGATTGTTAATTGGTTAAATTTTAATTCATTAAAATTTAATTTATTTATTTACTAAATATATATAATGAATATTTATTGGATATGGATATAGGAATCTGTGAAGGATAGTGTGGAAAATATGGTTTTCTTATTTTTAATTTTAAAATAAATCCATATAGTCAACTAAAATTGTTTCATTTTATTTTTTTACTCAAAAAGTTTCGTCCTCTTCAAAAGATTGTGAAATTAATCGTGACCAATCTGTTTGGTTTTTCTTACAAAATACGTATGTCTATCACATCTTCAACACCGACTTTACTATCCTTATAGATATTAATATTATCCCATTGAGCATTGTCTGTCCCATTGAGCTGCGATTTCGCATTTTACGAAATGGTCCTAAATTTTGCATTCCAGTGAAATTCTTGAGGCTCTTTATTGCCGTAAGATTCTTCTCTGTTGTTCTTGTCTTCACAGGAATCGTCTCAAATATCTGACGAAGAATTTTCCTGGCACACTCTTTGAGAATTTCGCAGTTGCCTTTGCTTTCCTAGCCAAACTTTTCCCTTTAGGTAGCCATATTTTGAATTCTGATTTTAATTGAAACCTTGAACTTTTAAAAAAACATTTTGTACTTAAAAGCTGAGTTAATAATATATTTGTCGCTGCGGATTGCATTCTTAGATAGTGTAACGACTTCCAGATGTAAAATCCTTTAAAAGTCTATAGGCTACCTTTTAACTACTTCTTATACTTCTACCTTAACTCAAATTCGGAAAAAAAATTATGATCTATAGGTAATATCACTCTTTTGAAATGTTCCTTCAAGCAATGCTGAAAAATATTTCAAAAGAGTGATATTATCTATAGATTATAATTTTTTTCCGAATTTGAGTATTCCGAAGTATAAGAAGAAGTTAAAAGGTCACTCTGAATATCACTCTTTTGAAATATTCTTCAGCATTGCTTGAAGGAACATTTTCTATCGTTGTTTGCTTGCTACATGTTCTAGGAACCTTGATTTCAGTGTTAACATCGTCAGATACACTCGTGTCCAAAAGTTAGACATAATCCGCAAAATGCGATACAATTTTGCTTATAACATTGAGTCTTCAACCAAATTATACAAAAGTTATGAAATATGTGACAATATATTAGCGGCAGATTATATTAAAATTAAAAGTCAATACTAGGAATGTTTAAGGAAATATGAGTATTTGCATAAAAAATGTTTAACTGCACATGTTCAAAACAGAGTATAATTTTTCTTTCATGATTTCGAAGCCAGATATTTAAGGCAGTTTGTATAAAAATTCTAGTTGAATATTGTTACCATTCAAAAAGATATAGGCATTGCAAAGAAATTTATTTCTTCTGCTCTCTAAGAGAAACTAAAAGATGATTATTTTTCCGCAAATTGACATCTTTTGAGCTTTAATCTTCGTATGCGTATTTAACATATTTTTAACTTTTTTGCAATTCAAAATAACTATTTAAGATTGAAGTTTAAAAAAATATCAAGTTATTGTTTTTAACAGGAAGTTTCCTTTCCCCGTTGAATACTGCCTCAGCAATTGTTTTAATACTATAGCCGATGACTTGCAACATTTCGAAACTTGAAAGATCAGAGATAATAATGGGAAAGGATAGCGTGATAACTTTCTTATCACAGAACTTAATTAGACACGTTTTTCATAAGATGACAGTGAACAAAACGTGTGACAGAAGAAAATGCGCCAATAGGTTGATAGACGGAAACATTAGATTATAAGAATGTTTCATGAAGGATTAATGCGGAATAAGCAATGATCAGAATTATCTATGTCGAATATTCTATACTTTAAAGATAAAATAATCTGTGACACATAGCAACAACACCCATTTTATCATTATCCGAAGTAAATTAAGAAAGTCTTTATAGATTAAATAGAGTATAATAAAAAATGTTCTTTGCTGGTAGATATTATTGAAGCTAAATTTATTTATTTGATCTATGTTAAAGAAATTAAAACGCGGAATGGAAAAACGTGTGTTTGTAAGAATAATGGCGACACCTATAAGTTTAAGAAAATTATTCGAATTTCCACCTAACTTTAAAAGAGTTTGTCGTTTTGTTATTCCCGAAACAGTTAAAAACGGAATTTTAAGTTTCATTTCACTAACTTATTAAACCTAAGAGATTTCTATTGCTCTTATATTATATTGATAGCATATTCAATAATCGTGTTTGATAATGAAAAAAATAAGTTCAAAACGAAGAGTGATGTTGAATTATGTTAGAAAAATAAATCGAAGCTGCTTCATTAGAAGAATATATTCTTATAGAACTGATTTAATTTAAAAAGATTTTATAAGAATTAGCGTGAAAATAAACTTTTTATATTTAAGATGAGAAAAAAATGGGCAAGATTTTGAAATTTTCATGAAAATAAATGAAAAATTTATTCGGTAACAAAAATTAAAATTAAAAAATATAAAATGAAAACATGTATATATAAATAAAAAAATTAAATTAAATTAAAAATAAAAATTAATACTAAGTTGTTTAAATAAAATGAGAATAAAAAGATCAATTCGAATTGCACTAAAAGCCGTGGAAATTCTAAGTCCGAAAGAAAGACAAAAAAAAATAATTAATTCCTTATCAAGAAGTGGTTCGAGGGATCTGATGGTTGGGAGGGGAGTTGGTGGCTGGGAGGGGAGTCGTGGCAACTTGTCCCAGAACTTCGATATTCTCTCTACTTACATTAATTAGTAGAAATAAAATTGATTTCTTCACTGAGAAAAAAATTCTGGTCAAAACTACCAGAATATGGTAAAATTTACCGTATTCTCTGGCTCATATGGAACACCATAAAGTACGGTATTTTTTACCGCAGCAGTTTAGTAATGACTTTATAGTAACATAACCAGAAAAATATCGTTTATTTACCACGCTGTTTGATATGGAATTTGGTATTATTACCGTACACAAAGGTAATACTACCAAATAAGATGGTAATTTAGACCATTTAATTTGATAAATTTACCAGAATAACTCTGGTACTATTACCAATAAGATGGTAATTTAGACCATTTAATTTGATAAATTTACCAGAATAACTCTGGTTCTATTACAAATTATCTGGTAAAATTTGAGATACGGTATGTCCATTTATAATGCCAATCGCATTAATATTTATTTCTTTTTGCTTGTTAATCGGTAAAATTTTACTCAATTCTCAATATCACTACGATTTTTTAAAAAGCAGAATGTTTGTAAATATACAAATGCCTGAGGCAGAGTGAAAAATGAACTATAAAAATAAACGCAAAAACTCATTGACTCATTTTTTTATAAATTGTTAAATTTATTAAGTAATGTTATAATTACTAAAATTTATCATTTCTTGGTAATTTAATTTTCTTTATTAATATACATAATATGCAGAGAATTTATTTGAAGTATTTAAGAAAGCAAAAGCACATATTTCAAATCTAACTTCAATTTATTGGACAGTGTTGAGAGCTTGCTTTTACACTTTCTCAACAGGAAGTGACTTCATTACGTAGGAAGTGATGTAATCTCCAGAAAGTTCATGAAGCCAGTAGAAATAGGTTGAAAGTTCGAGGTCCTTCTAGAAAATTTCTTTTGTCGCCAACTTCGCCGCCAAGTCATTGAAATGGTCGCTAAATATATCGCCAAGATTAGCAACTTAAGGAAACAACTTTATAGCTTTTGTTGACCTCCACTTCTGTGATTGCTTTACAATTTATTTGTAGAACAATTCCTACAAATAAGTTGGCGCAGACTGTTGATAAGTCTTCATCTAAAAAATGTAAAACAATTCAATCAACATTTTGAATGATTCTTATAGTAAAGCAAAAACGATTCTTAATATGTTAAGATCTCACAGACCGAGTCAAAACTGAAGAGATCGCCTTAAACTTACTTTTTTTTTACAAAATCTAAAACATTTAACAATCCTTTTAGTAAATGTAATGTTTTATAATTAAAAAAAAAGGATCATAAAAAATGAATTGGGATTAATTACCGATCACTTAAAGTAGTACTCTCATTTCTTACGTTGATTGCTCTTGACTTCATCATACAAAAATTTCAGCAAAGAAATGATAAAACAAAAATGGAAGCATTTTAAGGAAAGCTTAACCTCTACTAAATAGCAAGCTCAAAAAGCACTGCGCACGTAAGCTCTCCCTTTCCTTTACCTCTTGTAAAATAGCCAAGATTACTCAATTTATTAAACTTCAATAACGTGACTAATACCGCTAAAAAAAGTGATGGTACATGTGGTGTTGTTGATTTTTGAATATTCAATTTTGATTATCATTGATCAAGATTCAGTTCATTTTTACACCACACATCATCTAAGCAAAATTTGCATCAAGCAATTGATATTAACAAATAAAGAATTTCAAATTTAATCCCTTATCTTTCTTAGTACAATATTTTTTATATGGGTTGTGATTTTTTTAAAAGCAATACCCAAGGTTCAAAACAATTCTAAATTCTTCCAGATTCATGAATGCACAGAGATTTCTCAGCAATGCATAAATAAATTGACAAACACAAGATTTGAGATTTGAAAGGCTAACGTTTAATAAGCAAATTGATTTTATACATAGAAATTTAAACATTGCCTTCATGAAAGTTCTTGAATATGCATAAGACTGTGTTTAGAAAAAGTTTAAATTCAAAAGGGGCGCCACCTCAATAAATGAACACATATCAAAATCATCAAATACACTTCAGCATCTTAGCTAGTTGTGAGAAAATCAACAATAATTAGAAGGATGTCATGCCATCTTTTACCTACACATATGTCAAATCACCAATGCAATTCATCATATAAGATACTCTCAACACTGACACTTAGTAAAATGCAATCAATTAAACTCAATCTCAAAAATAGTGGCTTTACATAAAATAACAATCAAAACATAAAATTGAGAAATTTTTACCAGCATTTAGCAATCTTATTTCAGATATCTTAGACTCTCAATATCTTTAGCTGCAAAAATATTTTTATCAAATACTGTACTTCATTAAGATTAAAGATTTAATTTTCTTGCATCAAAAAAAAAACAATGACCTTTAAAGTCAATCTAATAATTTAACTCTTTGAATATTTACTGCAATCTAATTGCATTTTAAAGCACGAAAATCAAAGCACTACATTTAATCATTTAAATTCAACTACAGATTAAATTCAGAATTTCAAGTTAATCATTTAAATTTCAAATTACTGATCTTCTAGAGTTTCCAAGTAAATTTTACTAATTTTCAAATTTATTTAATACCATGGTATTTAAGTTCAGAACCCTGATCCCAGGAAAGAAACATTTTTAGTGCACAATTTTAAGGTAGTTCCATATATAAAAAATATTAGCAAAGATGTACTCCTTGAAAAACAACACTTAAATTTAAGCTTATGGAAATTTAGCAAGGTGATAGAGTCCCAAAATTTAACCTTTACCTAAAGCATGGGCATAGAAAAAAATATTAAAAGAAAGTACTCATCCATTGGATGGGGACAAGCTTTTGACAGGATCATTGATTACTCCATTACACGCATAGAATTTTCGGCAAGCGAGATGTTGATGTTGCTTCCACAAGTGGCAAAGTTCAACGGGAGCCTTTGGCTGAGGCAATCTTTTGTCAGGGTCCATTGATCTCTCCATATCAAGCGTAGAATACTCGCCAGTGACAAGTTGTTGTTGCTACCAAAAGTGGGAATGTTCAACGGATTAATGTAGACTTTATAAGTTCAAAACTTAGGCTCTCGTCCTTTCGAAACGCCATTTTTAACAGGAAGTCTTTCTCGGGCAAAAATCTTGCACAGCACCTGGGTTCAGACACGCAGTTCCTTTTGCGATGATTATCTGGCTAGCAAGCTAGTCATCTCGATCAAACAACATCGAAATAGGCCCGAATGTCAAAATGGCCCATGTCCAGTCCAACTAGCACCACGCACCAGTACGGTCAGAGCAAATGAATTAGAAAAGCCTCAAAAATATATGGGCGTCCCAAATGCAAAAGCCGACAAGCGTTGCCATCATCCGAGATCCTTTTTTCCGCGCTCAAATTTTCTTTGGTTGCCACATAGTCGGAATCATGATCTAGTCTTTCGACCTAACTTGCATAAACATGCCGCTTCTTCTCTCGGCTAACTCTCTCTGACTCCTTCCTTACAAAATTTTTTCCAAAACTCCAATTAATTTTTCACTCCCAAAAAAAATCTACTTATACAAAAGCTTGGCGAAACCGAGTTGCCAAGGGGAACTATACTCAAACCCATTGCTTCTTACCAGATTTTTTTTTATTCTACAGTAAACCCTTTTAAACTTGTCGCCAATCTTACTCTAAGCTATTGATTCAATTTGTCGCCAAACCAAAAACAAACTTAGCGACACGACCCCCAATGACAAGCGTGTTCATAAATGGTCAAAACGGGTCAAACCCTCTTCTACGAAAGAACTCCAGCAACCAATCCAAATTCGCCTCTTGACCCCAACTTTTTTAACAGAAAAGTCTCCCTCTCGACCAGCTGGGAGGAAGAAATCGCTCCAGGGGGCCGCTGAACCCTCAACGCTTAATGTCTCCCAGGAAAATTTAACCCCCTTCAAACGACAATTCTCACGGATTCAAATGGCTCGAAATTGCCAATTAGTGGGTCAAAACAGGACACAGCTGGACATTCTTTGCCACTGACCACTTCTTATCTGTGGGAAAAGAATTTCTCTGGACCCTTATTTGCAGCTGTGACTTTCTCACAGATAAACAAGGCAATAATCCCCCCATGGGAAAGAATTTAGGAAATCCAGATGCCTATTTTTTTCAAAACAGTGCAATGCCTACCCAAGAAATTTCGCCCAAAGAAGGGGACGGGGAAAAATCTATAACTTTGAAAGGACGGTTACTATAGTGCTGTTTCTTAAAACCAGGATTCGAACAAAGAATGTAGTAAACACACGGCTTTTTACAGTAAAATTTCTGCGGTGCAGTTACGTTAAATTAACTTACACATCACATATATTAAATAACTCTGAGAAAGAAAAGAATTATTATTATTTAAGTAAATAGATTAATTTCAAATAAAACTTGAAAGAGTGACACAACATACATTTACGTTTAAACTAAGTGGATACTTTTTCTGTTATCTACTAGTTCATTTTCAATAAAAAATAACAAATGAATGATTTCAATCACAAATTTTAATTTTTGAATCATTAATGTAACATAGTGAACACTAATAGCTGGCTGCTGCTACATAAATGCTAATAAGCAAAATAATTTTGCTACTACCTTGATATTTCAAGCATATTTAAAACGGCACTCATATGTCCCGGTCGGGGCAAAGGGGTTTAATTAAAAACTATACAAATTGGAACAAAATTTCAACATAAAATACAGTTTTTTATATTATTAAATTCAACAGTTTTTTACCCTTTTCATCAAGAGTTATGTTCTTTTCTCGCATTAGACCTCTAAAGGTAGAATCTTGCTTCACATTTTCTTCATACAGTTATCAGCAGCTAAAAATAAATTAACGACGTATTTTTTACTCAAGTCCATGTTTTTGATCACATATCCAGAATTGAAAGCAAATACATGAAATGGTGTACATATTTGGAAAACTAGTTTTTTCTTAACGATAACCAAATAATTCTGATTCGGATATATATGTTATGTCCAGAATAAAAGTAGTTAGAGTTTCTTACGAGGTTTTAATTTAATGTAATAAGGAAACTATTTCCTTATTTTAGAAATTTTATTTAAATTAATTAATCAGGTAAGTAAAAAATAATAACGTCTCCTGAATTAGAAACTTATAATTGTATCAATTTAAAAAATTGGTTCTAAAAAATTTTAACATTATAACATTTTCATAAAAAATAAAAACATTAAGTAAAAGCTAAACGATAAAAAATTATGTACTAATATAACATCATTTTTGCAACCTGAAATATTTTTTTAAAAATTAATTTAGAACGTTTTATGAGCAAAAAAAATTCACTCTTAAGTTCTCTGTGCAAAATAAGGCTATATTTCGAAAATGCACTCCTGGGAAGGGGGAGTTTGGACCGACTTCTGCATTATTTATATAAACTAAATTTCTTCCCACTGCAACTGCACTATTAAATTTTATACATTGAAATTAGCAGTACATTTTGAACGAGCATGATCAGAGCTTTTAGAATTGTGCTATTTGTATAAATACAAATTTTCCACTAACTGTAGTAAACGAAATAAGTTCAACTCGTATTCAACAATTTTCAAAATATTTGTTTTTCTCAAAATTTAATTATTTAATTACAATTCTTTTGTTATGAATAAGTAGACTAAATCCATATGATAAACGATATGTGCATATTAATACAGAGATGATTAGTAGCCTCAAAATGAGAACATTTTCAAAGTCACTCATTATTAAAACTTCAACAAAGCATTACAGTTGTGACAATAGTTTAGACGTAAAATCAACAAATTAAATAAATTACGCCTACCTCAGTTTCCACGGGCCGGGAGCGTTGTTGAGAGCTGGAGATCCGCTTTCTGAAATAGAATTATTGAATTCATATCCAATTCAAAGGAAGAGAAAGCCAATGGAACGAACACGTCTTTATTTGATGGCGGCGAAATCGCCTCTGCTTATTTACATTCTCCCCGCGCAAGCGTCAACAAACTGTTGCCACTCAACTACAACAAAGCAATGGTTATTTACATGCTGATATAATTCTTTAAAAATATACACATTAAGAAAAGGTAGATTATATACAAAATTTCACATTCAAGAGAGTTCGAATGTTCCTTTATACATATTATTGTCTTTGGGTTATTCTCCCACCAATTCTCGAATAATATTTAAAAAAGTTCTGGCCGAAGATGCCTGCTCTGGATTGGTGGAAAAGTTCGAGCGTCTTTTTACGTCCTCGTTGGAAGAGGAGTCGCGACAACAGTTATTCTGCTTATTTTGTTTGACAAAATTTTTTTTATTGGATAATAATACCATTTCTATAAGTCTTGATCATGAATTGTGAAAATGTGCTAGCGTTTTTGGCACAAAAGGTTTTTCAAGGTAATTGCAGGGGAAGAAAATTCTGTTCTCATAGAACTAAAATAAAATTTTTTGTCTCAATCTTATAAACTGGCACCTTGAATACACGTGTCTTTCCTAGACCTTTGTGTTTTAGTGGTGCCACTTTTGCAAGCTTCTTTGAATATTATATAACGCTACGCTACCTGTCAACGTTTTAAGAATATGTAAAACTAAATATATTAAAAGTATTTTTTCTTTCAAAAAAATTCCTTTTTTTTGTTGAAAAAAATTTATATTCGAAAAATAGTATTACAGAAAAATTTTGTATATCATACCAAAATTTTTATATTTACATCACAAATCAAGTGAAGCCACCTCGTTGTTCCAAATGAAGTGAATCCAATTTCAAAAGTACTTAAACATAAATAAATGTATTTAGAGTTTTAGGTAACGTTCCCTTCTAAAATCTCAGTTTCTCTCTCTAAAATCCCTTATGTTTGTGTGAGCAATGAAATATAACTCTACAATGTACTTAAAAACCTGGAGTGGAAAACTACCTAATTACTCAGAACTATTGCATCTTAACATAGGTTAACATTCTTATAAATAATTAAATAAAAATGAAAATCATTCAGATTTATGTATTTATTTTGTAAATTGATAAACATAATAATTGATCAAATTAAAAATGTTTCAATTATGTATTCAATCTAATTTAGCAGCAGATATTCAGAATAGCTATTAGATATGTTCAAAAATTATACTGAACATTATACATCTTATTTATTTCAATATTTTCATAACTTATGTAAATTTAACATAATTTTAGTTACTATATTGTTGCTTTAGAGTTCTCCAGTAAAGAAAGATAAAAGTAATTTCTCCAAAGATAAGATCTCAGAAAATATAGAAGACATGAATAGGAAATAAAGTACAGACTCTTTAAATGACACAGCTCGAGTTTAGGAGCTATGTGGATTATACGTCTATTATAAGTTGCTTACAAATTACTTTTTTTAATTCTTTGAAAAACTATATCTAAATGCATAGAATTGAAAGTAAAAAAATCTGAAGACTGTTATCGACGAGAGTGTGTTTAACACCTTTAGCAGAATTAACAGTGAAAAGTTCGTAGAGGTGGCACAGTTACGAGATCAGGTTTTCTTAAAAATGATTTATTATTAATCCAAATCATAACACTCTTCACTGGAGTAATCAAAATAATAAAACAAGTTTAAAAGATACTTCTCTAATACGAAAAATATTGCCAGAAAATATAACCCGATCTCGTGCACGTATATCATTCTCCCGTTCTCAAGGATCAAGGATGAAGAGTGTGTCTCCAGCGTATGCTCCAGAACTGAGTTCTTAGCTTGTACCGGGATCAAAAATTGTTAGATCAAGAGTATCACAAAATTATGCCTTCGTTTCAAAATGCTTAAAAGGCAAGAAAAAATTGTCATCAAAAGACGGGCTAAAATCATTTCCAATCTGATTCGGTCAAGAGAAAAAAAAAATGGCACCCTCCGAGAAAGGCCTCCATATTCTTTTTGCTCCCATTCTCATCTCCAACTGACAAAAACATGTCAACAACCAGCCACTACAGTTGCGTATAAAAAAAACCCGTTTTATTTCCATTCGAAGTATTGCCAACCGCAGATGACTAAACGCACACCGATCCGGTTCGAATCATTTGAGAGTTCGAATCAACCTAAGATCATGGTATGGAATTGGAAAAATACCCAGGGACTCTACTATCCCCAGATCCGAAAATAAATTTATTGCTAATTTTTTACTCAATGTCTAACAAGACAAAAACAAAAAAGAATTATAAATATTCTACCCATCCATATTCTTCATAAAAAATATATAATTTTAGATATGACAGTTTTAAGAAGCACAGTATAAATAATAGAAAGATGTTCAAGTTATAAAGGAAAAAAAAACGTAATAGGAACATTCTTTCAATTTGTTCTTATGATCACTTGATTTTGATAATTTTCATATTATTTATGCAAGAAGTTTCCAAATAAAATACAAGAAATAACAAATTATTTAATTTTTGCTTTTACCATTATCTGATGTAACAAAAAACTATTGAAAATTGAATAATTTTGACGCATTCCTTTTCACCATACAGATGAAAATAAAATTAAACATATCTTCATCCGTCTGCAGTAATTGTTTAATAACTTAGTATTCATAATCTTAATTTTAAAAAAAAGTAAAATTTCTTCTACATTTCAGTTCAGGAAACGGTAGAAAAACGAACTTTAAACGTAATTCACTTATGATGAAAAGGTATTTAAAAATAAACGGCAATTAAATATTAAATTATTGGCAGAACATCGATGAAGTATACATTAAATGCATTAAGGAAGTGAACAATATATTTTCATTTTTTTCACATTGTAAAAACAAAGTCATGAGCTAAGAAATTTGCTAATTATTTAAATATTTTTACCTTTAAATTATACATTCAAATGTAATGGGGTCTAAGGCCACCGACTCGGCATAAACAAAAAAAATCGACAAAAATCGTTTAATATGATTGATATGAAAAGAAACTACAAATAAAGTATTCTTGTGAACATATATATGCATATATTTACCTTACTTTTTTCTTCGACATTCAATTTACCCAGCTGTCAAATTTTTAACTTTCAATAAATGAGAAATTTTATTTGAATATATACTCACAAATCATATATACTTAATTCAACATTACCGAAAAATCAATTCAAAATAAAATTTAGTACTTACCAGTAAACTCCTGTTACCAGTTCTTCAAATCCCCACTGCTTTAGCTTTTCTTTAATGTCCATTTTCAATGGGTATGTAAATATCCAAATCAGCTCTAACGCGAGAATGTCTCGTCATGCTAAACATGGCCGAGCGAACAGGGAAAGATTTTTCGTTTAACGTTCCTTCATTTTCAAACTGAAACTTTTAGTAAATTGCACTACGCACTTAACAGAGACATAAAACAGACGCCGCTATGGATTGATCCATCAGGTTATAGAATGTTTTCACACTTCAACGCTTCATTAATGTCCTTCTTTTCTCTGATAATTTGGTATACTTGAGGAGGAACGTTATCTACTTCAATCCAACAAAGTGCCGCCATATTTGAGATTTACCATACGGCATGGTAAAAAAAATAAATGCACTGATACCATTGTATTTGGTAGATGTCAGAGAGATCAGCATAGTCAAATCACCAAACATATGGTAAAATGAACGATACTTTCTGAAGAATAATCTGGTAATTTTATCGTGATTCTCGTAAAAAAACGAAGTGTATGTTATGAAAACCGTTTTTCCTGGTAAATTAACTTTTCAGCGTTGTAATTTTACTAAACAGGTGGGTAAAAAGAGCCATAATTTCGAAAACCAGAAATTCTCGTAAACCGTTACCAGAACGAACAGTAAGATTATTAAACAAATGGTTTAAATACCGTAAATTTTGTTGATTATCACCAGCATTCTGGTTTTATTACCAGAAATGCCATTACCATACAAATATGGTTTTTTTTGCCAGAATTTTTTTCTCATTGTGGACAATCTATGATTTAAAACCCGAAAGGGAGGACTTGAGCCCCCCAAACCCCCCCCCCCCCTCTGCTGGATTCGCCCTTGTCCATGAAAATCTTCTAAAAATGTCTAAAATAAACATTTCCACTGAAGGTTTGCAGCTGCTATTTTTTTATTTCGAAATTTTTTATGTTTTCCGGTGATAGTCTTTAGGAAAATATTATCCGAAAAAAAAAATTTCAAAAATTATCAATTTCAGTGATGTTATTCTTTGTGATGCTATTTTTGCCCGACATCAGCAGTACGTTTTTAATTATCTTTGATTGCTCACAAATAAATGCATTTAATATTTTCACTGGGCTAAGTGACAAAGCGCTTGCAAATAAACGTACCTAATATCTACAAATGTTATAATATTTTCTATTAATTTGAGAGACAATATTTAAGTGCGTAGATAAAATAATTATAAATTATGTAATATTTTCCAGCGTGTTCGGAACATCTTCCTAAATGTGGCGCAATTTATGTTCAACTTCATAGAATAGTTAAGAAAACTGAGTAGGTATTATTTTCGCAAAATACATCTACCCTTAGACAGATGTGGCAAAAGAACTGTATACAAATCTATAGTTGTATATGTAAAGACCATATGCAAAATTTCCGCCATCAGGGCAGTTGCGTTTTTGAATTACCCTGTTGTCCTGTTATCACAGTTACAGATAGACAATCTTCGTTTTGGCAGATTTAGTTCACCCTGAAAACATTAGGAATCATAATAGAAAATCAGAAGTTGACTGTTAATCATAAAAACGTTAAAAAAACATATTAAGAAGTTAAACATTGTAAAAACATTAAAAAACGCATAAAGAGTTAAAAAAACTGAATGCAGTCGATTATAAAAACATTAAAAAACACATTAGAAATTTAAAAGTCGTAAACACTTCATCTCAAAAATATCAAAGGACATATTAATGTCAAGTTTTTCACAAAAACCTGTTAAAAACTTTATAAAATTTATACTATAACGAGAATTCATCTGCACGGTCAAAAATTTATATTATAACGAGAATTTATCTACACAATCAAATTTCACATTCTGAATCAAACTGTTGACTCTAAGAGATCTGGCAGATATAGAAAAAAGTCACAACATACACTACTGGACATAAATATAGCAAGGTTAGTAAAATGCGAAACATTTGTAGTTAATTTGAACACATTGGTTCACAATCAGTCTTGGAGAATTGTGGGAACTCACATTTTACAGTGAAGATTTGGTCACGAGCACTTTTAGGAGACTGTCGAACCGTTGATGAAGACGAAAATGATTTTGGCTTACCCCCTTTTACAGGAAGCTGATAATGTTTTAAAACTTTCATTAATCGTTTTGCATAAAAAATGCACATTTCTTACGTGCATTTTCATAAAAACCTTTTTGTCGACCAAATCTTTTTCGTCTTCATCAATTCATGGACGGTTCCCTAAAAGTCCTGGTGACAAAATCTTCACTGCAAAATGTGAGTTGCTACCATAATACGTCCCCCGATTCTCCACAACTGATTGAGAATCATTGTATTCAAATTACCTCCAAATGTTTTGAATTTTACCAATCTTGCCAAATCTTACTTTTGGACAGTAGTTTATAACTCGCAATCGGCGTCCTGGACAAGACAGCTAACTAGTTGAAAGTCCACGCTTTAATTCTACGTGCGAAGAATCAGAAAAAATAAATTATAGCTATGTCGGACTCTGCGTGCCTCCATAATTCTGCAACTTGACCCCCTATGTAGGTTGGGAACAACAGTTCGAAAACCCTATAAAAGAAGAGTTTCGCTACATACTTTTTCACTGTTTAGCATTCTAAATAGACTCTTAACAAACTGTTAAGGCACTAACGAGAATATATTACATAATGCTAAACTCTGTTAGTTAACTTCTTATTCTTTTTCGTCTTTACGCATTCTTAGAATGATTTGTATCTTAAATTAGCCACTTTCACTTCAGACTAGTTAAGATCTTTTTATCTTATGTGAAACTCTAAATTCCAATGCTACCTTATTCGGTAACTTATTAAAATTCCCAGTACGTTTTAGAAGTAAAATTTTCTTCTTCGGTTTCCTCGTCATGAAACTTGTTAACATTCCTCTACCATTGGATATATTAGAAATAAACGGTTGAAACCAATGAGGTTCAAATAATGTGTTTGGGAAAAAAAGTGATCATTTAATTTGCATAAGTATAGTGACCTCGGGCACTTTCGTAACGCTCCTTGAGACAGACAAGCATTGAAAAGCAATGACATCCATAAAACACGCAGATCAAGTTTTAAAGCGATCATTACTTTCCTGACCTGTCACGTTTCAAAGGGATTTTTTTTCAGTGATTAAAAGAACTGCACGAATATGTCAGCGAAAACTAAATGGGCAATATCGGCATCTGTAAAATTAATAGTTTGGATCAAATAATGCTCACGCAGTTTCATATTACTTTATTGTTATTTTTTTTAAATCAGTTAGTTCGAACTCTTAAAAGAATACAAAATGAATGGCATTTAAAAAGTAGTAGATAATTACAAATGATGTCAAGTTTATAAGTTTAACCAAATTGGAAGAATAAAAATAAACAAATTGGTTTTTTTTAAAAAAGCGTTTATTGGTACACTGTAAAAACTGTGGAGTAATGTCGCTCCAAATTTGGTGTTGAAAAACCTTAAAAACAGTGCGAACAAACACTTTATTTTAAGTTAACACAAAATCAAGCGTTCATATACATTTTAAGTAGTGTAGTTTGCATCAAACACCAATACTGGAGAATCCTTACACCATGCTCACACGCACCAGACACCATTAGTGAATTATTTTCACCTATGGAAATACCAATTTTGGCGTACGTTTGGAAACTCTTCGATGGCAACGGTAGATTATTTAAAAACAGCCTGATTTGCTTCGCCGTTCCTTTGGTTGTTATAAGAGGTATGCATGTTTTTTGTTGTGTAATAAAGATAATTAAGTTTTCATAAGATAAATATAACTTTATTTATATGTATATGTCATTTGTATTTAAGAATTTTATTATATTTATTTTGTATATTACACATGCTATGCTTCGGAAATTTTCTTGACTAAGCCTAGTTCGAATTCGTCTTCATTAATATTTTCCATAAGTTTGAATTACGAAACAATTTTATTTTTTGAATAAGTGTATGCATCCTTGATTATTTGTTGTTATTCTAAATTGTATGGCAAAAATTTCGCTTTGAAATGCAATAATGTAACCATATTCTGAGCCTCTGATGAAATACATTCAGAAAAAACATAAGTAAATTCGCTTTTTATTGGCGAAGAAATAACAGCTTTGGTTAACAATATAATCCTTGACATTTTAACTTGTAGAACAATATTGCAGTTGTCTCAATGTCTGTTTTAAATAAAATGTTATTAAGTAAAGCAAAATCTGTATTCCTGTGGAATTGTTCAGTTTAATATGAAATTCTCCAACAGAACAAAAAAGTTCTCGCCAATGATTTTTTTTATTTTGTTTCAAGTGGGAAAAGAAAATTAATATCAGTTCTAATAACAAGAGTCTCAATAATCATGAAGAATTAAATCAGAAAAATCGAATTTATTAAATTTATATTACAAAAAAGAAAAACCTAAGAAATGCACGAATTTGAAAACAGAAGAAAAATTAATTTGGCACAATTCTTGACATGCATTATTTAAGGACATTTTTGTTGCAACCCTTTTTTCTCATCTTTTTTCCAAACCTTTTATTGAAGTTCAAATTTCTATCTTTTTACTCATTAAAGATACAGCAAAAAATTGTATATATTTGAAAGCACTGGAAAATTTTAGCCTATTTTGATATTTCATTCATTAATATTCGATATTTTGTCTTTTATGAATGTAAATATTTTGCATGTTTTTTTCCCACCTGAAACAATCAGACGATAATAAAACAGCTGATTTTATTTTATTCTTATTTGTGTACTGTTTAATACAATTCGCAGTCTTTGAGTTACAACGGAATAGTGTGCTCTTGTGTGAGAATATTTATTTTCATCTTGCGGTTCAAAGTTTTCTTTGGATTATTTTGAATAATTATTTGTTGATTTCAGTTTAGAACTTGTCGGAACTACTGAATCTCAAAGATTGATTTTCTTTTTTTTTTTTTAAATTTAGTGTTACTTAGATTTAGTGTTACTGAACTCCAAAAATGGTGGCAACTACTTTACACCAAAAGTAGTGTAAAGGAACATTCCTGGTGTTTGATTACACCAAGAATTATCTTTGGACACCAAGAATAATTGTTGGTGTTCTACTGCGCCACTTTTGGTGTAAAGTAGTTGCCACCATTTTTAGTGTTGTGTTACACTAATTTTTTTTACAGTGTATAATAAAAAACAGAAAATATTTTTTCATCAAAAAACTGCAGGCGGGAGCAAAAATCGTAAAGTTTAAAGCTTTGATACAGACAAAGGCGGATTAAATTTGTTGGCGCAGAATTGCTTGGGGGCCCTCTGAAAGCGTTACACATAACCTACTTTTGCATTTCGTCTTGCCGGTCATTAGGTTTTAAAATTAATAGAATTTTGCAGACTTTTAATGACGATGACTATATTTTCATTAAAAATATTTAAATTTTAGAATTGCTACATTATGTAATTTTATAATTAGTATATTTAATCTATTCATTGCATCTGAATTAATCATAATTAAGTTGTTTTGAATTGGCATAGGTACATCAAAACTTAAGTATTGTCAAAATAAACTTACAATCCATTGAATAAAAGAAAATGCAAATAACTTTTTCTTAGGAAAATTGCTTTATGTATTAGTACTGAACACATTACTATTATTTTCTAATAGCATTAGTGAGGCATACAGCTCTTTCAAAAATAATTTAATGCGAGAAGTATTATAAAGTGTTAATGTAAAAGAATCTGATATTTAATATTAAATGTTCAATATTATATGCTTGTTTTCATTGAAGAACCAATCAAACTTTTAAGAAACCAATTTGTTATAAAGCTTTTTGTCTTTCCATTCCATAATTTTTAAACAATTTTTGAAGCATGAATTCATGCTCGAAAGAAAGATGTTTCAAACTGTTTTTCCCAACGTACTTTTAAACTGAATATTAATAACAAATTTGACTCATTCGGACATTTTTTCAGATTACTTCACTATACAACAAAGATGTGGAGCCAGATTACTTTTATTAATCATTCGTGATATGTTAAAAATACCTTTCTCAAGCATTAAAATTATCGCCGATCTTAAAAATGTCTCGGAGTTCGGGTTTGAATAGAACATGAACTTGATTCTAATAAAAACCAGGGATATAACGAATATTCGGCAAGTATTTGGTATTCGGCCTATTCTGCCCTTTTGCCAAACATTTGGTTGGCCGAATACTAAACATATATTCGTTAGAATATATTCAGAATAATATTTTTTAATGTGCTTTTAAATATACATTTAAGAAAGAATATGGCCGAATTACATTTCAGTGCATTTACTATCAAAAAATCTCCTAACATTTACCCAATTTTAAGTTGCAAAATGCATAGGTGTATTTAATAAAGTTATTTATCATTGCGAAGCCTGAAATTATGATGCAAGAATAATAATTTTTCAAGATTTTCAGGAGGAGATCTGTTCCGTTTGATTTCATACACATGTACTATATAACGAATATTCAGGAATAGACCTATTCGACCCTTTCCTGAATATCCGTTCTGGCCGAATGATAAACAGATATTAGGCGGAATAAATACAGGATAAAACGTTTAAAAAATGCTGTTTTAAATATATTTAATAAAGAATATTGCAGAATTACATTCCGGTACATTTATTATAAAAAATCTAACATTTATCCAATTTTAAGTTGTATAGTACATAAGTGTATTTAATAATGTTGCATATCATTTATAGAAGTCTATTCCGTATATCTCACCAGATGCAGAAAATAAACGGTCTCTATTAAAATGCTAGCAGGTGTTGAAAGATACTTTCTTGTTAAATTTGCCAACCTTGGAAATTTTTCTGCATTTTTTTTCCACCAATTAAGTGGGCACTCCCTCCTACTTATTAGAAGTTCTTTATCAAAAGAGTTTTTTTTCTAGTAATTTTAATTTATCCATTTAATTTTCTTCTGTGTTTGCCATTGTCATGTTCTGCAATGATGACTCTTTTATTTCTTTGAAGCAATCTCAGAATGATGAGGGTTTCTCATATCTTAGTATTGGAATTAAGGTATTTCAAATATATATAAAGGTATTAACATTTTAAAAGATCGATTTTATTTAATCTTAACTTTTTTTCATTTATAGTTTGAAAAATATTTCATTTACAATCAAAAGTGAAATGTTTTTAAAAATTTGGTATTCGGCCGCCGAATATTCGGTATTCGACCTGAAATTTGGCCGAATAATCGGTATTCGGCTATCCGGCCAAATCACTCACTATTCATCACATCTCTAATAAAAACGCGCGAATTATAAAATTCAAGCACGTAAATTCAACTTTAATCTTTAATAATTTTAATCTTTATTCATTCATTAAAACATCAACAAGTTGTTTTAATAATTGATAAGAATTAAAATTATACATTAATTCTAAACAGGAAATTACTTTTTTAAGTTTTTAAAGTACTCCATGTTTGTTGAACATCATGTAAAGCGACAAAGTTTAAAATTATGCAAAACTCATGCACATTGCATCGAAAGAAGACGATTGTGACTGTTTATGAAGTAATTATTAAGCATCATTTAGTTCTTAATTTTCCACATATAGAAGCGTCATACTATTTAACAAACTATTGCAGAAGTTCAAGGCATTGAGCTTCTTTAATAGTTTTTGACTCTTTTTCGAGACAGAAAATTTTTTCTTTTTTTTTAAATTTTAGCTTAAATTTTTTAATAATGAATGGGTTTTTCCTTAGGCCTGGAAGTTCTAATGGGGTAGCGTTTTTCCATATGGAAATGATTAAACACCAGTCTATCTGATTAGTAGTATTTTACATCAAGTTAGGTAAAAATGAATTTTGGGAGTTTCTTGAATAAATTAATTTCTCGCGACATTAAAAGAAAAAAAATTTTGCATTTTGAGGCCCCCTTTCTACTCGGGACCCCAGGCGCGCACCTGGTTCGCTTAGCCTTTAATCCGCCCCTGGATATACATGTTGTATATATGTGTTTTTCCAGAATAAGAAACTATAACAAATCTTCTGTACGCCAACAGATGGCATCGCTTAAACTCCGGTCTGAACTCTGAACTCGTACCTCTACTTGAACTTCCTTCTAACTCTGCTTAATTGTATTCTGTATTCTGTTTCTTTTTCGTGTGTGTGTGCCGTGATGTGCTTCGCTTAATAAATTTCATTATCTCTCAAAAGGCAGTGCTCTGGTTCCCACTCAGTGGTCAAAAACGGATTAAATAATACGCCTTTTATTTAGATGACTTGAATCTGCTATTCAGACGCACTTCGCATTCTACCGAGAAATGAGGTAAGTGAAATTTTTTCACTTACAGTTTTTAATTAGAATATAATTAATTTTCCAACGATACATACTCTAAGTAAATTGGAATTTTAACCATATTCATAATATATTTCAATTTTTGAAGAATTTTTTTAGGAATTTTCTCACTTATGATACATGATTGCTTCATTTCCATCGCGTATTGTTTACAGCGCCTCACAGTTTTATGTCGTTTGTTTTTACTCCAGATTTTTGATCAAAATATAATAATTTCTGTTTTTTGGTCACTCATAAAAATGCGTGCGGGTGTTTAAATGAGGTATTGTTGTTTAGGCACAAAATTTTCTTCGTATTTTATTATTTCATGATGAAAATTTTTTCGAAAGCACCAGGGAGTGCTTACATTTATTTTGTACAATATTCAATATTATAGAGCTTTGGAAACTTAAAGAAAACAACAAAATTACTTTTGTTTAGAATTTATAGCTGCGAGGAATATATTTGAAATTTTGGATGGAAAATAGCAACTTGAAAAAGGAACACCGTGTAAATTTATCACATTTAGTGCGATTATATCCCGAATAAATAATATTCAGATTGAACAAATTACTGGAGTATTCATCTCGCAACTTTCTCATTGCACGATATGGTGCGCTTTGTGTTTAATTTCGTAATATAGTGAAGAGAATGATGTATGCATTTGTACCTTTTCGCGTTGGATTTATTGGGACCAAAACTTGACGCAGATCTACAATTTTGGTGTGATTGATGATCATGTGCTAAAATTCATCCATCTACCTTGTTGTCACATACACAAAGAGACAGAACGACAGACAGTCAACCCGTTGACAAATTAGGTCCCAAACTTAATATAAAATTAGGTATTATTGTGACAAATCTCATCCATCTAGTTCGTTTGGTTTTTGAGTTATCGTGTTCACGTGTAAACGGAAAGAAAGACAGATAGACTTCCCGAGGACAGATTTCGTCCAGAATTTAAAGTGGAGTAGTAGTTTGCAAAATCGGTTCAAAAGCATCGTAGAACAATAGTTGCTGATATTATCTCAACTCTATGTAACTAAACTATTTGTAATGAGTACAAGATGGCAGTGTATTTTTAGGTCAACTGATGGGAAAGTGTAGGGGGAGACCGGGGCAGGTTTAAACACTTTTTAAACTTTTATTTTTCTGTTTTAAGGCTTTAAAGTATTTCTTTCATTTTCATTACTAATTAATTAGTTAGACTTTAAGGCATGTAGTGTATATTTTTAAATACTTTAAATTATTATATTTTTGTAATTATACCATTTTCTTTACCATGATGTCACCTGTGTAAACTTACCCTGGTGCACACTTACACACTACCAAAAATGATTAAATAGAAGGCTTACAGTGATTAAAATACAACAAATTAACTACAAAGAAACCTAGTTTATTGCAAAAAGTACATAATAAATTATAAACAATTACGG
Organism: Araneus ventricosus; assembly: GCA_013235015.1. Taxonomy (NCBI): domain Eukaryota; kingdom Metazoa; phylum Arthropoda; class Arachnida; order Araneae; family Araneidae; genus Araneus; species Araneus ventricosus. Next base: position 642,506 of record BGPR01000026.1, read on the forward strand.
TGAATCCTAATAGTTTTCAAAATCACTCTCACAATTTATACAAACAAAATATTTTGAATTGCCATTAGTACTACAGTCTTCAAGAGACCACCTCTTACATTCGATGCATGGTACCCATTGTTCGCTTGATCTTGATTCTTAGTATGGATTTAAACAGTAAATACACAGACAATTTTCACCGTCATCAGAATCAAAAGTTGTCTTGGTTTTTTGTTTCTCTTTACGCTCAAAATTTCCCAAATTTTCTTTCAGAACAAGGGTTTTCTTATTTTTAAATTTTTTATCCACATTGTTTTTTTTTCATTACTATAATGTGTTCTAGTAGAGCTCACTGACTGAGACATAGTATGGGCTGATGCTAATTTCCTCTTTATTGATTTCTCCTTCTATATTTGTAAAGCATTTTTTACAGGTGTATCTGTAACAATTGATGTTTGCCTTTTTTTCCTACCTCTGTTACTTCTTTCTCTTGGCCCTGCTTTTTGAAATAGCCTCACATCTTCTGGTGTTGGGAATGACTTTGTAATGCAAGTGCCACTTGTGCCAGTTATAACAAAAAAAATGGCGATGGGGCAGGTTTAAACAATGTGTAAACCTGCCCAATGCACTGTGTGTAAACTTGCCCCATCGCCATTTTTTTGTTATAACTCAGCATATAAGATTTATTCATAATAAAAATAATCAACTAAATAGCTTAAAATAACCACAAAAGAACAACCTAAGAGGATAATCCATAATAAGTTATAATATTTAAATAGTACGAGCTCTATTAAAGCCAATAAGTAAGGGTAAAAATTTACTAATATGGTAAAAAAAAAAAAAGAAAAAAGAAAAAGCTGACCACTTCACGATCTACTTTCAAGACTCCAAACTTGCGTGAGTATTAATAGAAGCCGAGGCACTTCTCCAGAGTTTCTTAAATTTTGGGTCGCAAGCGAAGTCGCGAATACTTCTACACAGCTTCCTTATTTCAAATAAAAATAGGTAAAGAAATCAGTTTGATTTAAAACCTTTCAATAATTTTTTAAAACCTTTTTTAGGTCCAATTCTGATTTATTTATCATTCGTTAAGACTTCTTGTTTTCGTTTATTGCCTGATTTGAAAGTCACGAAACTTTTTTAGCAAAAAAAAAAGTTGAAGAAACTCTGAAATATGCCCATTTATATGCATACATTTTTGCCATTCTTGAAATAAAAGTTCAAATAAAAAAAATGTCTAACATTATTATACACTCAATTTCTCGGCGCATAAAATCCTTCAGACCTCATTCATTCTTATACCTCTAAATACCTGTTCTTCTTTGTAAGGTGTCGCGTTCAAAAAAATCTTTACATTTCAACCGCTTTTAAAGAATAACTTTCCTCGCGAAAACAAAATTTTAAATCAAGTTCTCAATTGCACACACCATTTCAGGAAATCGATAAGACAAAAAGTCTTTACTTATTAAGAATCTAGTATATAGACAATAATTTATATAAATGAAACGGGAATGCCAATTTCCTTGTTAACTGTAGAAATCCAAACTACTGAATGTATTTTTTTCCAATTTTAATCCGAAATACTATGAAGCAAAGGGAAAGTTTTCTGCGAAGATTTCGTGGCAATTAAATACAGTAGAGCACCGTTTATACGTTTCGCATTTATGCGTCGTTTCATCACAGTCCCGATTCATTCGTAACCATTGCAATGATAAACTACTTCGTTTATACGACGTAAAACTTCGGTTTACGTCGTTCCTCCACCCTTCCTAAAATTCGCAAGTTTTCTGCCTCAGTCATTATTTCCCATTCAGGGGGAAACTTCCCACAGATGAGATAAAAATCTTCCTCCCCGCCATTTCCGAATAAAGGCCCCCCTTGCATGCACATAAATGGTATGAAATAAGAAGCGTATAATTAGTAGTACTCAAGATGTGCACTAAAGGTATGATTTTTCTCACTTTTATAATAAATGCTTAATTTTAAAATTTGATTATTTATTACAATATTATGTAGTAAAGTACTAGTGCTTCCTTAAATTGTATTAGTACCATTAAATTTGCAATTGTCAAAGTTAATATTTCGATCATGCGTCTTTTCATTTATACTTCGGTTTCCTCAGTCCCTTGAAAGACGTATAAACCTTGTTTAACAGTAGTTTATTCTTCAATTAATTTTCGAAGTTATAAGTCAGGGCTGTATTTTTATCTTTTATAGACTTTAGTTTGAAGTTTTATTATTTAGTTCTTTACTTCATGAAAAGCTGCAGACTACGAGAGGATTATAATATTTTTCATAAAAGTAATTTTTACATTAAAGATATTAGACATTTCATCTCGAGCAATGCCGGCTATAAGAGCTAGTAGCAAATAAAATACGAACATCGATGGAGACCGTAAGCGTTCCTGAAAAAAGAAATTGTAAACGATTTCTTGTTCACGCTTGTTTCCGGATGTTTTGTGATAATAGTAATATTAATAGAGTGAATTCATGTTGCGTCACAATCACATGACAAATGTTATTGTCATATAACCCTCTGACTGCATAATTTTTTTTTGAATTACTATTTAGATGCAACTTTTTAAAGCGGGTTCAAATACCGTTGGAACAAGCGGATTATTATTTACAATCAGGGCTTTATTAGTATGGTAGGATTCAACGTTTCAGAAGCACTGAGTAAACCCATCAGCTCGCGGCAATCGCGGGATGCAGCAGGAAACAGACGGACTTCCAACCCTCGGAAATCGCGGGACATGCAGTCAGAGGGTTAATATCTACAAGCTGATTGTGGTCTGGGTACAGCAGGAATCCCGGATTTTTTACTTTCTCAAATCCGGAATCCTAGGATTTGTAAAATGTACACATTATCTTTCTCATAATTTGTTTTGGAACAGATGTAGGCATTATTGCAGAACGTAGTACATTCTTGATATCCTAGATAGTGTGCAAACTTTTAAACATGAATTTATTGTCATTAAATAAAAATATAATTGAAATTTTTCGGGCAGAAAATCACTCTTAAGACATTATTGGTAAAGATTTTTCGGAAAGTTTATTGAATAGCAGAACAGTTTACCAATATTTACATTCCTTTACATTTCAGGAACCATTCTTAGAGCTGAGGAACTGCTAGCGGGAATGCTGCAAGTTCCTCAGCTCTAATACTTGTTAATATGCAGACTTCATCTCTAATCTTACACATTAAGGGTTAAGCGAAAAGCCATCGTCTATGTCGAGACCAAGGGCGTATATATGGGGGACCCAGGGGGCCGGCCCCCCCCCCCCGAAATCAGAAACAAATTTAATATAATAAGTAGTTATTATTCGGTTGGCGTTTGCTCGGAAATAATTTCCTTACTTTTAGCTTCCAAAAACAAATATAGATAGCACCAGGAGTACCGTGAATTTAAAATATGGGTGTATAATGAAGGCGTGGCCTTGTTTTGAACTATATCATACCAAGGATAATCTCACTAAATAACGTTTTTTATTCGCAAAATTTTGTGTCTAAACATATACAACTTTGGCAATAGTGAAGAGTCGAAATCTCGAATAGGTTCGAAGATTCTGGAATATTACAGAAGGTCGCCAAGCGCGCCAACTGATCCTATATTAGCGGGCGACCGGAAATAGGAGTTAGTTCATTCTTATGCGGTTAGTTCGTGTGCTCTGCTTGTTTTGTTTTCTCTGCGTGTCTGTCAAGTTGTTTTCATCTGTAGCTCTGTTGATCGAGTTAGTGAGCTTTTTGAATAGCTGTGTATCTGCGATCATCTGCATTTTGCTGTTCTGGAATCTTAATGTGTTATTAAGTCAACTGCATTCATAATGAAGAGACAAGCTTCTATTCAAAACTTTTTTGCAAAAAAACAGAGTGTAAATAGGCCTGTTAGTGACAGTGTTGAAGTTGACTGTGCCAGTAACAATGTTTCTTCTGGTGACGCAAATACGAGTACCGTTGATCCAGCCCCAGTTGTGGAGGACTTCAACCAAGTAAGAAAAAATATCTATGATATTGGAAACTATTGTCAAAGCAATTCCGTTCGTTCGTTAACAAATGAAGAAAAAATTTCGCTAGTGGAAAATGTTTGGAAACCTCAACCTGTATACAAATTTCCTTCCACTTTTAATAGTTCTAGTTCAAACCACTCTAGATCTTTTCAAATAAAATGACTAGAATAATTCGAGTGGTTAGCTTATTCTGAAGAAAAATCCGGATCTTTTTGTAAATATTGCGTAATATTTTCGCACTCCATAAATGTAGGAAAAGGAGATCACCAAGTAACAGGGGCATTAGTAACACAGGCTTTTAGTAATTTGAAAAAAGCCAGGGAAATGTTTCGTAAACATGAAAATTGCACATATCATAAAAAATCAGTCTTGATTGCTGAAAACACAAAATCCATTGTTACAAAAAAAACTGAGAGTATTATTAATCAAGTCAATGCTCAAAGAAGATTGGATATTGAAAAAAACAGAAAAAGACTGATCCCTATAATACAAACTATAAGATTTTGCGGAAGGCAGCAAATAGCAGTAAGAGGTCATCGTGACGGTGGACGTATAAGCCTAGAAGAACCAGAAAAAAATGACGGAAATTTTCGATCACCTGAGATACAGAACTAACGGTAGAGATAATGACCTTAAAGACCAATTAATGAACAGTGGTGGGAGGAGCATGTACACAAGTTCTTTTATTCAAAACGAGATCATTAACACGTTTGGTCATTTAATACAATCTCAAGTTGTGAGAAATGTCAGGAAGTCTATTTTTTATTTCGTCTTGGCAGATGAAACCACTGACATTAGCCAAATAGAACAGTTTTCTCTTTGTGTACAGTATGTTGAAGGCCACTCATACAAAATTAGAGAAGATTTCCTAACTTTTGTCCCCGTTTATGACGTTACTGGTGCAGGCTTAGCTAACACAGTGTTAGAGACATTGTCAGTTTTAGGGCTTGATTTAAAGAAAATGAGAGGTCAAGGATACGATGGTGCTGCCACGATGAGAGGGCAATTCAGAGGGGTACAAGCTTCTATCAAAGAAAAACTACCGCTAGCCTTGTATACACATTGTTCTTCACATTCTATCAAAGAAAAACTACCGCTAGCCTTGTATACACATTGTTCTTCACATAGTCTAAATTTGTGTTTGTCGGATACAAGTAACATTCCTTCGATAAGAAATTGTATGGGCGTTATCAAAGAAGTCTGCAGATTCTTTCATATGTCAGCCAAAAGAACTGAAATACTGAAATCAATGATATCTGACTGTTGTCCTGAACAGAAAAAAAATAAACTTATCTCATTATGTGAAACACGATGGGTGGAAAGGCACGTCTCGGTGCTTTTATTTAAAGATATTTTAGAACCAATCCCTCTCTCTCTTTTGAAAATAGAAGAAGAATCAAGTGACTCAGCACCTAAGGCACATGCTTTAAGTAGCTATATCAGTCAATTTCAATTTCTTGTCAATCTTTTTGTTTTGAGCCGGACGCTGTCAACTACACATAACTTATCTGAGAAGCTCCAAAAAAAGCACATAGATCTTTCTGAAGCCATAGCAAATGTTACAAGTGTCTTAGATCTGCTATCGAAACAAAGGGTAAATGCTAATGACAACTTTAAAACCCTGTATGCTCAAGTAAAGGAAATCGCTTCAAAACTCGACATTAAAGAAGAGATTCCAAGAATTTGTCGCCTTCAAACAGCCCGCAACAACGTCCCTTACAGCACAGAAGAAGAATACTATCGACGAGCTGTTTATGTACCTTACCTTGATGATTTTTGTAATTCACTGAAGGAACGCTTTGAATCTCACAAGGAAACAGTTGCATCCTTACAACACATCCTTCCACAATTTTGTACCAAAACACATTTCTATCCATTGGAAGCTGCTTTCAATTTCTACAAAGAAGATTTGTCACATAAAGAGGTCGTGCAAAGTGAGTTTATGTTGTGGAAAGAAAAGTGGAGTCAGGAAAAATCTGAAAATCTTCCCAAAACAGCCATTAGTTCTCTAGAAAAATGTGACAAGACTTTCTTCTCCAACATTTATATTCTCTTGAAACTACTAGCAGTTCTGCCTGTTTCTGTTGCAACCGTAGAAAGAAGCTTCTCAAATTTAAGAAGATTGAAGACTTACTTAAGAAATACCACATCGGAAAGTAGGCTTAATGGACTAGCATTACTTTCGATTCATAGAGACATTAAAATAAGAGATGAAGAAGTTCTTGATAAGTTTGCTAGTGTACCAAGAAATCTGGACTTCGTTTTGTAAACTTTACATAGAAAGGCAAACTTTTTTTATGTACTCACTTTATGATACCGTATTTATAGCTCAATAATAATAAACCAACATTCTTTTCCTTTGTATAAAATTTACTTTTGTTGGGACCAGAGCAAAAAAAAAAAGCTTTATTGAAAAAAGCTAACCCATTAAGTAAGTAAAAAAGTAAGGGGAGCGAGGAAAATAATATTAACGCGAATACAATTAAATGTTCACTACGCGCGTGTCATAAAACAACGCGCTATCATGTAATAAAGCATTATTTCAGTTCACTTATAAAAATAAATTGAAAACGTAAAAAAATAATAATAACTAGATTGTTTAGTCCCAACACTTTGTTTGAAACCCCTTGAAAACTATCCTTAATCATGGAATGATAGTTTACTTTAAAAAAAAAATAAAAAAACAAGCGCAAATAACTGTAAGCTTGGTCATATTGCCCCCCCCCCAAATTTAACCTATATTCGCCACTGGTCGAGACTTCTTCGACACGAAAGGGGGCCGTGCAGAAAAATATGAAGATCGTGGAAGTTCTCACAGAACCTTCTTGCTTCTGCTTTCACAACATTTTCAAACGAAAATAATTTTTTTTAAATTCATGTTGACTGAAAGGATTTCATTAAAATTTGCTAAAATAACAGTTTTTAATCTAATTCTTTTGTAGTTATGGATTAGCACTTCATTTTCTTATTTATCTTCGAAATTCACGGTTGCCGCAAAGTTTTTCTTAAAGAGTCGCGAAAGCTTTTCCACTCGATAAGAGGAGATTACGAGTCAAAAAAAGTTTATGAAACTCTAGTTTATATCCAAATGTCAAAACCATTTATCAAATTTTCTAATATTAAGGATTTAAAGCTTCATTTTCATATTTGAAAATTCGCAGTTGCAGCAAAAATTTTCTAAAGAATATGGGGTTGCGAAAATTTTTCCACTCGGAAAAAGTTCAGGAAACTCTAGCGTCTTGCTGAGATGTGGAATCGGTAGCAAATAAATCTCCAAAACAATTGATACCAAAGAAATATATAAACGTAACAATTCCCAGAACTATGATCCCGCTTCCATCCTGGCCTTCTTAATAATTTCAAATGCCCTGGGTTAGAGCAAACCCCATCAGAACCGTAACTAGAAATTTGACAGTCCAAAGAAAACACCTACCTAAAAAAGTAATTGAGAATCTTAAAAAAGGCAACTGTTCTCTGATTATCGCCTTATAATTTTATAAATCGGCACCTTTACAAAACAGGATTTAACAAGCTATCTTCCGTATCCTAGGTAACACGCATAATTTAGGATTTTCTCGCTGACTGTCTCTGTATGAATGAATATCTTTTGAAATGTTTATGTAACAGTAGAAAGCCAATGATTGTCTAGTGACAAGCCCTAATCATATCTTTACTTTTAACGTTGTTAAAATTATGATAATATGACTTTTTGGTGTAAAATTAAAATCATTAGGCATCTTTGGTAAATTTTTAAGCACCACGATGAATGCGCTGAATGAATGAATCAGTGGCACTCCTGGACTACAGCCCATTCGATAAGATGACCCTCCCTCCCATCCAAAAGCTTAAACTAAATTTAACAATTAATTTAAATTGTTTTAAAATATGTGTGTGTGTGATGCATTCGCAATTATTTGAAACTATGCAGATTTTTATAGTGCGGTAGTTTTTCGAGGTATAGAAATGGAAGCACAATCACTGCTGTCATCAAACTGCACGTTATCTTATGCTATGTTGGAATGGCACGTACGTTTGCATCCTCCACGTTATGCAATGGGTTTCAAAATTAAACTGGCTCAGCGCACGCGACGAATGACACGTGAGCATCAATTGACTTAATTCTTATATAATATTTTTACACGCTTTTACTCATTTAACTTCTTTCATATTAGTAAAGATCGAATTTTGTAATCGATTTTACACTCTCTTCCAGAGGTGCAGAGAGGCTGAACATTGCGAACGCACAAGGCCCCACGCCACTGAAAATAAAAATTGATCTATTGATTTATTTAACGAATTAAAAATTTGTAATCGAGTTTTGCCTTCCAGGACACAATAGTAGAATATTTATTTAAAAATAATTTATTTGCATTGTATCCAAATTTTTGTTACTGTTCCGAAAATTATATTGACCTTACCAATTACCGTCGCATCTCTAGGAAGATCTTTCTCAAGATAGAAAATAATAAAAAATTACTTGAGATGTAACATTAGTCAAGAACTATTTCCTTCTTAGCGAATCTATCGAATCCAAATTGACCAAAAATCTAATCCATGAATTTGCAATAAAACATCTAAGAATATGGCACAAAAATCAAATATTGTAAACTTAAACTTATTCTAGTAGGTCGCATACTAAATTGTATTTACGAAGCAATTATTTTTGTTATTTCATTTATTAGCAATTTTTTGCGTAACTGAAATATAAACTTCATAAAAAATTTAATTATTTATCATTTTTATGTACTATACCAAATTGTACAATGCAAAGAATTATTTTGCTGTACGAAATTTGTTTCAAGGCCCCGCAAGTCAACTTTTCACCAGGCCCCGCTTTTGATAGGGCCAGCTCTGCCTGTTGGTTATGTGTTTTTTCTAACATTTTCAGAATTTAATTATGAATTAGGCGGTTAAATTTTATTAAATTATGATCTTATATGAGAGGCCCCGTCTAGAATTTCAAAAAAACAAAATGGTCACGGGATTCCATAATAATCATAACAACGAATTACAATACATTAAAAACTAAATAGCAGAAAATAATTATTAATACAAAGAAAATATTTTAAAAATGTTTCGTTTTGTATACTGTACTTAAAAATTAGAAAATAATTTTTTTATCAAAAATCTGGTGTCCAAAACAAAATTTGTTAAACTGTGAAGCACTACAAATCAGAACGGTAGGAAAAGTAAGTCAACAATCTGCATCATAAGAAATAAAATTCCTAAACACTCCTTAAAAATTAAAAAAATGTATTTTACACATGATTGAAATTCCAATTTACTTAAAATACTTCTCTCAACGTCTCCTACTTTTGCGATTTTTATTTTCTCCTCCAGACTTTTCATAGAAATAAATAATTTTCTACTTTTTAATACACTACTAAATGCGTGTGTTTTTTTAAATATTTTTTTTTCATTTTATTACTAATTATTTTTAAGATTCTTTCATCTATAAGTTGAAGTTCTTATAGTAAGAGCTTTTTCCTTGAGGCTTAACATGTTCACGGATAGTAAATATTTTGAATAGCTTCAAAATTAGGCTGGCGATTTATTATACCTGCTGGATACAAATGCTATGGAATTGTTACGCTTCTAATCTAAGCAATGTACCATCTCACGGAAATTTTTAACACATTGATCGTATGAATCAAATACGATTCGTACCTAAACTCTAATTAGAGGGCCCCTTCTCTACTATAGTTAAGAGGGAGCAGAGAAGGGGTCGTCTAATTCGATAGATGGGTCGAATCTCATGTGTGAATCATGGCAGCGAACGCGTTAAATATACAAAGAAAAGAAAAAACCAAATGAAATTACCCAATGAACCAGTTAATCATTACTTTTAAAGTGGATAATAATTTAAAAATTAAAGATTATATAGAATTGGATGCATGATAATGGGGCTTATAAATGTGAATGTTATACATTCATGTCATTTTGCATCACAACAAACATGAGCGTTATAACATTTACGTCCTCGAAAATGTTTTAGAAAAACTCGTAGAAACATTAATATGCCCTTCATCATTTTCCGACCCAATTCACCATTTAAAAAACAAATCGCACTAATTTAATTCTATTAACAAACGTCTCGACGAATTCCACCGCAGCACCTTGACACGACGTCGACTGCCAATTCATTTTAATTAGGCGAGTGAGTTATCTCTTTATCGCGGGTAATCCCTATCTTAAGGAACCAGTCGATAAATCAAAGGAAAGACTGAAGACAGGTCGAGCTCGTCTGCTTGCACGTCACGCGTGGGGCTTGACCGCCTTGCAGAAGAAGATCGGCCCCAACCGAAACCGGTTTCTCCCCCCTGCCAGCAGGTAATTGTGCATAATTGCGGCATGACATAGTATTTAAAACGGGTTCTTTTCCTTGTTTTTATTTTTCTCATAAGGTGTGCGTGTGTGTCCTAAATATCAAGTTTTTTCCCCCTTTCTTTTTCCTTCATTTATGTATTTATTTTTTCCGTTTGTTTAGGAAATATCGTACGAACTCAGGGCGATTTTTTTTTGTTTATGTCTTTCTTGTTTTGAGCGGTTATTTACGATCTAAGGACGTTAAGGGATTTTATCAAATATTTTTTTTGTCACTTTATGATGATTGCTTATTTTTATTATATTTATTCACTTTATATTAACCCTTTAAAAGGCCATTTTTTCCTAGTAGTGGTATAATAAAATAAATTTGGGACTGAGATTAATTTAAGAAGAGAAATTCATTCAGCTTATTGGATGGCATTAATTTTTTGTTAATTAATTTTATTAATTAATAATTAATTACCAAGTCGGGACACGTCTTTATGGTTTGGCATAAGGAACTGGAACATCTAAGCTTTTGTTTCATCGAAAAATTTGGCGAGAACTTACGCCAAGCTTAAAAAATGCATTTAAAAATCCATGTATTTGGTGGCAAGTATACTTAGACGGCCTTATAAAGGGTTAAAAGAATAGAATTATGTACGTAGCAATTAAATTCGTAGATTTTACAATTTCCCACACCAATTCATCTTACTCTTATTTGAAAAGTATGTTATATTCTTGTACTTGCTCGTATACGAGGTAAGAACTGAGATAAAGTACTGTAATAATAAAAAAAAAATCCGACTTCGAGATTTTGACGAATCATCACTTTTCTGACCTCCTCCTAAGATCGAATAAGCAATGTCTGGAATTATTTTTGTTTGTCAGTAAACACGATAGTTGAAAAACATGACAGGCAAGGCGAATGAAATGTGTTATCTTGTTTTTACGGCAAAACTGCAGGACGGAATCAGTCAGAGGTCTGTCTGTCTCTCCGCCCGCGCGCAACGACAACTAATGCATGCGAACACCAACATGCATGTGAAATCGATAACTAAGAAATGCATCGAATTATATTAGGAAAAAAATTGGCAAATAGTTTGTTCATCAGAATTGTTAACTTATTTCAAATTTTAAACCAAATCCATCTTCTAATTGACTGCTTGTCGCTGTGTTTATTCGCATGAATGTGAACTCGATAACTCAAAAGCGAAACAAGCTAGATAAATGAAATTTGAAATATAAAAATTGTCACACAAATCGTGAATCTATGTCAAATTTTGAACCCAATCTATCCAAGAGAAGAGTTCTAAATATGCATTCTGAATTTTCTTCATTATACGATGAAGCTAGACACAAAACACGCCATATTTTTGAAATCGGGGTGTAGTGGAGCCGGAACGCACTGGAACGGCGTTCCGGCACTGCTTTACAATTTTTCAACTGGCTGGAACACCGTTCCGGCATTACTCTATCACTGGATAAAATTCCGCTTAAATTTTCTCCATTTGTTTTAACTAGCATTGTACAGTTGAATTTTCATTAACTCATTGGCGTACAAAGTCGATGCTCCGCCCGGCGTTCAAAACTGTGCAATAAAAATATAACAAGCTTTATAAATGTATAAAAATATATAATAAAATTTACTTAGTTGTGACGAGTTTGTCAATAAAATATCTCCTGAAAAGAATATGGTAATTTCGACAATGAGGAAATAGAGGCTTTTGATAAACATAATTTATTCTGTTTAGCCATTTATAACCGTAAGAACAAGTAGACGTTTGTATTCTGAAAATTTAATGTAGAATTATGTTTTTTATATATATTAGAGAAATTCGTCACATTTTCACTTCTGTTGTAAAGTTTAGTTGAGTTACTAAAAGTCAATTAGAATATTTATTTTGTTAAATTCTAAAAAGGTGTGAAAATTAAACTGTGTTATTGTAAAGTTTAGTTAAATCACTAAAAATTCAGCTGAAATATTTAATTGTAAATTCTAAAAAAAAATTGGCATTTAATTAAATTAAGGACACAGCCGTGTATAATCTGATGAATTAATTAACTATTATTTATTTTTATTTTATTCTTTAAGTCGTTTATTGTATCCCTTAATTAACTACAAAAATGATAAAAATGACGAATTATTATTCATTTTATGAAGGAAAATAATTATTTCTATTTGAGTAAAAGTTCAATAGAGTTGGGTCGCGAAAATAGAGAGCGTTGACTTTTTTCCCTTTTTCCATGGGAAAGAACTCCCATGCTTCCCTTTCTGATAAACAAAAGACCTAAGCAAAAATGTTCTTTCTCCACTTTTAAAAACAGCCGTGGATGTCCTTTTTTAGAAATTGTCGGTAAAATTCTGATTCACACGCATTTTCTGCAGCTGCATTCAGTAGTTGAGAAACCTTTGACCTTTTTTTTGGGCTCAGTTTAATTCTAGGCGTCGAAGCAACCCTGAGAAACATTCTTTCATTTTGAGGTAAAACACCGCGCTGAGAAAAATTCATATTGGAATCCTTATCGGCTTTAGCCCTGACAGAATTATGGGGTTTTTCTACCCAAGATTGCAGTCCAGAGATCCCTTTCTGAAAATTATGACGCGAGGGAGCACATGTTATTTCTTCACCTTTGACCTGGTGCGTTTCGTGTGGGGTTTTCTGGTTAACAACTATCAACACTTCAATAATTTTTTTTCGCTGAAGAAAGTTCAGAGACCACGTGGGATTTTGCTAAAACATACTCTGGGAATTAACCGCGATTGGACAATGGGAATCTGGGGGCGTGAATTAATCTAAGGGGTTGCATGATTTTGAAAACTTTTAACCAATGATGACTTAATAAGTTGGCTACTTGGCGTAAATGCCATCCCCAATAAAAAATTAAAAAAGGGGTGTTTGGGGTTTTTTTTAGGGACTGGCAGGCGTAGAGACGCAGGGCAGACACAAGCGCAGACGCAGGGACTCTCTTTCCAATTTTGACTAAAAGGAGAGGGGACATGACTTGAAAATAAAAAAAGAGGTGAATTCTTAGAGAGGCTGACATGGAGAGGAAGATATAAAACGTCTAGCATAAAGAGATGAGAGAAATTCGAAATTAGTATCCCCGTCATTGCTGTGGGATTCATTTGAACTGTCGAAGTAAGATAAAAAAGGATATCGTTTGGTGCCGATTGGCGAGGAGTGCAGAAGGTAGCAGCGGGTAATAGCGGATTAAAAGGGGGTTTTCCCTTGCGATCAGAGTTCGGCAGGCGATCGTCCAAATAATTATGAATTTTATTTCATGCCGAACGATTGACATCCAGGAGTGTTGTGGAAAATCGTCCTGCATACAGTTTGATTCATGCGTTTAAGGAAATAAAACCATCCTCTGCAGACATTTCCCAGTATCGGAGATCGCCATTATAGACGTGCTAAATGTAAAAGAACGTTTTGAAAGAATTTAAACATCGTGTAGCAGACCTTGCCCATTAGCGGTTTACTCGTGAAATCCTCACAATTCCAGCGATGAGCTCCGGGAAAAATACGTCCAAAGCCGGGCGAGCAAAATATGTGCAAAGTGTTAAAGAATTTATGAAAGAAATTTAAAACCAACCTGATTGCAGGCATTTATCTGAGGTCGCCAACTGAAGTGTGCCAAATGATGACAAGAAACCTTCCCGCCGTCAACATGAAGATAAGTTTTATTTAAATTATTCTTTGAATGGAGTAACATTAGGAATTAAAAGGGAGGTAGAAATCCTTAATTTTAACACAGAATAATTTAATTTGTAGGAAATGTAATATGTAATGTTAATTATCAAATAACTTAATTTGTAACGATTAAAAATTAAGAAATGCCTAGTTTTAACACTGAATATTTTAATTTGTAGGAAATGTAATGTGTAATGTTAATTATCAAATAATTTATGTTAAAATTAAAATAAAATAATCATTCAAAAAATGTATAATAATATAGTATGAATTAAAAGGTTTTTTTTGAGTACTGAATCATTGTGCTTCATGCAATTTTTATATTATATGATTACTTTGAATGTGTAAACAAATCCATGCAAATGGGTGTTATTTTTACTAGATATGAATATAGAGTGCCTAAGATAATTGCTACAAAAATGTTATATTAATGAGTACACGATAGTAAATGTTCATTTTTGCCATAAATTAATCAGCTGTATAGTGCTTGGAAGTAGAGATAATATCTTTTACATATGAATAATTTACCTGTTATGATAAAGTGAGTTATGTATGTTTAGTATGAATATATATAATTGACTGAGTAAAACTTTAACATTTATAGGGAGATATCCCTAATAATTTTAAATATCAACTAGAAATTAAATTGGAGGTGGCCACTCATGTAATCCTAAGAAATGATAAAATTTGATATTTTATTAATTGAATAGGCAGCTAGGGTAAAATTTGGAATCATTAATGAACATTAATAAAAAAATCTGTTTAAGAAAGGGTCGACCCTAATATTGATTACTTATTTTAAAAGATTGTTATGGATGTCAAGCATTGAAAATTCTTGTATGTGTATCGATATTATTTGTGTATTTTTATGTGCAAAAAGGTAACTTAATAAATTATTTAGGTTTAAAATTTGGATTTGTTTTCCTTGTCAATATGTAAGCACTGAGAAAAAAATGAGATTTAGGGTTATTGCAGGTTTTAGACTTTTCTAAAATTTAACACAACGCATTAGGTTAATCACTTTCTAATTTATATTTTTGTAATTATGAATGTTATTAAAGGTTATTTGAGATTGAGATAGAAGTTAAGTTGAAAATGCATCTTATGCCTGTTGCTAAGAATTTCATTAAGTGGTGATATTAAATGGTGGTTTGTGAATTTGTTTGATATTAATTGATGTTAAGGTTATGAGATTTTAAGATTACTGATTTGTATGATATTCATCGTGAGATTAAATAGCAGTAAATTTTGAGCTAATTAAGCAACAGGTGTAGTAACATTCTAAACTACTGAAACTTCTAATTTTTGTACGAGTAAATGATATAAATGAGATTCTTAAAATTTTTAATCTAAAGATTTGTTTAGTAATACTTAAATGCTCTTAAATCAATCAAAGGATCTCTAGAATTTTAATTTGGATATGCTTATGCAATTAGAGGATGTGTGAAATACATTATTGAGATATTGTAGAGGAGTTTATGATTTTGGATATGGAGTAGATGTAAACAAACAATCTATTAATTCTTAGAAATAAAAATCAATGAAAAATTATCACAACACTTCCTTTACAAGCTTTATGAATGCAACAAACAGTTGGCAAGCAACGCTAATGACCTAAACCAGAATAAATTATGTTTTTTTAAAAATATAGCACCAGTTTCCTTGCAATACTATACAAGGAAAGGACCTTGTATACTATGATTTAGTACTCATATATTATATTGGATCAAATCTTACATGCTGCGTATTTTTATTTTGATACTGGAAAGAAATTTATTTATACGCGATGTCATAACTACATGACGAAAATTATGCCATCTAAATTTTAACTGCACGTTATCTTACGCAATGAATCACATCTTTGTCTTGCAAGACGCGAAATTTATCCCAAAATTAAATTAGCGTGGCTCATTTGACATGCATGAACTGATTGCATCGAATTTTTTATTTATTTTTTATTATTATTTTTAAATATCGTTCGTATAGTCTTTTTTTTATTATCACCGTAGTAATTTTTTTTTACTGCAATAATAAAAAATAAATATTCGCTCAATGCGCGTGATGCTTCCATGAAAATTACGAAGATTTTTTTCTAAACATTTCTTGAAAACATAGATCTTTTTGTTTTCAGTTATGATTCAAAAGTAATGGTTTTCTTTATCGGAAACCAACGTTATCAATGACCTATCAGCATTTTCCCCCGCTTCCTTGATACCGAATTGGTTAAAAGCAACTAAATTTCAAATCTTGTAGATCTCGCATTCACATTCCTTTGCATTTTGTTCTATTTAAATCGCTCTGACTAGAAACTCAAGTGCTTTGTAAGTTGAACTTGATGTTGCTGCTATTTTATTCGATATCAAGAAATTCACTATCATTCTTAAAATTTGTCGAGCTCAACTTTTCGATATGGGCCGCGGATGTTTAGTGACAATACACACGAGAACCTGTTCATTTATTTATTTTGGCATTTCCATTGATTGTTAAAAACTCGATGTGGATAACTAACCAAATAACAATAAAAACGAAACTACGAAATGCTAGTAATATCAAAACGAAAATACTAGTAATATCAGGGGATGTTGAATCTCTGCAGCCCTGATGGACGAGCCGCCACGGGTTAAATGCCGCCATGAATTAAAAAATAATAATAACTTTCTGTACTGTCTTATAAAACTATTTGTAATAAAAAAAAAACAGTTTGGGAACGAACGTCGCAAAGACATTTACGAATGTAGGAAAAACATTTGTGAACTTAGGAAAAATATTAAATAGAAATAGTGTCAGCTAAAAAAGGCAGCAAAACACTCAAGAATTCTTTTGTTTTCAGAGAACTGAAGTTAACTGAAATTTCGGACACGTTTTCCATATTTGACTTCAAAAATTAGACATGAATTTTCTGAGATTACTCAAGGACATGAATTAAATCTTCGATATTTCAAATATCTTTGATATCTTTATTAATAGTTCATTTTCAGTAATTCTCAGAAAACTAAGTAATGAACGAAATTTTTTTACTAAACATTTATATTAAAAATGACATAAATAGTCTCCAAATTTAAGTTCGTTGTGTAAGTTGAGTTGAATTTGAGTCCTTCATAATATGCATGCAGTCGCAAAAGTCCATCATCGCAAAAAAAAAAAAAAAAAAAATTAAGAGAAAAAAAAAGAAATTGAAAAATTCGACTTCGAAACACCTTCTTTTTTGCAGAAATAGCTTTGCTGACAATCAAGATAAAGAATCTAAGCATAGAATGATTTTCTTTTCTGAATAAGAAAACAATAGAAAAGAATGTAGGGTAAAGTTGCTCAAGTCACACTACTACCTAAGTCTTACCTAATATGTTTTGAAGTTATTTGCATTGCAACAGAGTCTCTGATGTCCATGAAGCATTGACGAATTGGGTAATTAACGAATTGGGCAACGTTAGCACTAACGAATGGGGTTCATGCATTTTGTCTTTAAGCGTTTGTGCGTTGGGGCATGACCTATCAGCAATTAAGTTTTTTTTTTTTTTCCTTATAATATTAGTGCATTTTTTGTAGTTCTTACAGAATTATGTTTGTCCGGTTCGAGGATAATGACGGCGCGAGATGCGCTAGTAAACAACTGAAAGTAAGAAATAACTGTAACTTTGATTCTGCTGTGCTCTACGATCCAGTTTCCTCAATGTTTACTTGTTAAATTCTATGTCTTTTATTTTGTATAAAATTTTGGTGTATCAACGAGAAATAAATACGCTTGATACCCCACCAAAATATAATGGTGCCGAAACAACCCGTTTGAACTCACGGACATGAAATCTATTTTATTTATTTTTTTTTTTTTACGAATACGCAAAATGTCTATGAATGATGCAATTGCTTTCGATACGGCTGACCGTCAAAGTTCGTTAAATGATAATGATAACAACGGAAGAAACAACGACGAGGCTTTTCTTATTAAAAAAGGAAAAAAAGTTATGTTAGAGGAAACATCTCTCTTTGCTGCAATAAATTTAACATTAATGGTTCACAGGAAGAGATTTTACGATCATTCGCCTTTCAGAAAAGTTTAAAGAGTTACAAATTTTAGATGACAAAATTCATGCCTTGCTTTCTGATGACGAATTTGAACTTGATATAATTGAATGTGCAGATTATGAGAATAAGACAAAATTAACTATATTTAAAGCGCGAAAAGCTTTAGAAAATTTTAAAGTTCCATACATCGATCCGACGCCAGACGCCGCCATCGCGCCAAATGAGGCGATGAACACGTCATACTTTCCCTTTCCTTCATCCTACGCCGGCGATATCTCGCCAAATGCACCTATGTCTTACATTCAATCCACTATAAAATTACCTACAATGAAAATAGAGCCCTTTGATAGTGATATAGAAAAATTCCATATGTTTTTTGAACAATTTTCTTCTGCCGTCGATTTGAACCAACAACTTTCTACGATAGATAATCATGTCTGTCTAAGAGGCTATTTGAAGGATGAACCAGCGCGTTTTGTTGATGGTATGGTTGTGTAACTGCTGAAACGTATGAAACAGCGAAAAATATCTTAAAAAATATGTATGGCGATAAAAATAGGATTATCCAGGCTCATTTAGATTTTTTGGAAAATATAACGCCTGTTTCTAACCCAACGCCAGTGTCTCTAAATAATGTTTTTATAGAGTGTAACAGGAGCATTCAAGCTTTAATTGCTTTGGGAGAAGATATAAATGCATGCGGCAGAGTTTTAACGCCCAAAATTCTATATGCTTTCCCAAATTATGCTTGTCGATGATGGTCATTCACACAAAACGGGAAAAATGTCAGAAAGTGACATTTTAAAACTGCGAGATTTTCTCTCTGAAGAAGTTGAGGGTGCTCTTACTACTTTGAAAATTAAAGGTGAACCAACCAAAGAATTTTGTGCCTTGACATCCACAGCAGCATTTAATGTTAACTCGAAGACTCAATACAAGAAAAAGAGTTATTCAAAGAAATCATCTCCTTTTTGCCCCTTCTGTAATGTTGCAGGACATTGGCCCCAGGAGTGCAAATCTGTCACTGATATAGATGTTCGTGTCCAGAAGCTCAAGACTGCTGGTCGTTGCTTCTTGTGTACTAACAAAGGACATAATGTGTGGAGTTGTCCTATAACGGACAAGGCCTTCTGTATCAAGTGCAAAAGGAAACACCATGTTTCAATTTGTAAAAATTCTAACTCTGACCTTATTTCTTTAACAACTACAAATCAAGTAAACATTTTTGCATCAAATGTTACTCATGTACAAACCGCAAAAGTGTTTATTACTGGTCCCACAGGAATCACTAAATTAACACGCTGTATTCTTGATGGAGATTCTCAGTCTAGTTTTGTTTCTACTCGTCTAGTACATATTTTGAAATTAAAATTGATCAGCATTGACAACCTAGAGGTTCGAGGATTTGAGTCTCATTCAAGTGAAACGCAACCTCGAATAAGAGTTCAATTGGAATTGTCCAGTACTTGGAACAAATGAAGTGTTAGTTGAAGTGCATTTGAGAGCTCTACACTAAATTTCATTTGTGTAAGTCGTTGCTTTATTGAGCGCATTCAGGGAATAGATAGACCGACAGACGGTCAATTTGGGGACGTGTTTGTCCAAAATATCTGCAAATCTTGTGATGAAACCATATGTTGAGTTTAAATCTTTTATCTTCTTGCGTTTTCGCATGATCGTGTCCACATGTGCACTGATGGGCAGAAATTTCCACGAATTTCATCCAAAATTTCGTAGATATCTACAGTTCTGGCGTAAGGATCACATACCAAGTTTCAACTGTGTAGCTAGTTGCGTTTTTGAGTTATTGTGTTCACAGACAGAGCAGAGAGACTGTCAGACATAATTCCAAAAAGGATTTTTTCAGATCCTGGGAGGTCTGAAACGTGGAGATTCATCAAAATCTCGATGCCGAATTTTTCGCCAATAATAATATTTTCTATTTGTATCCGAGTAAAAATAAGTTTAGAAAGACAAAAGACTTGATGGTAACAACGGAAAGAGGAAAAGGGGGGGGGGGGAAAGGAGGAAAAAACCAAGAAAAGTAGAAGCCGTTCGTCTTTCATCATGTCTGCGAAGAAGACTAAAATAAATATGAATCGGTGCTTAAAATATCATGCATAGAAGCACGATTTATCTGCTGGAGTTGTTAAAAGAACAGAGAAATATTTTTCTGGTCCTTCTGAAATCGGAGTGATAATTTTAATCACGTGGATTATTTAAGAAATGTTAACCTTGACTCATTTTCTTTTAAGGTACGACTTAGGCTCCTGATAGCATCACTCTGCACCCGGCATTCTTAATCGCACCGATGTTGATTTTTCAACAAATGTTGTAATAGAAATATCTGTACGTAGAAACATGCAGATATTTGGAGCAATTTTATTTAAATAGTTGAAAAATCCACAGAGTCTTTGAATAAACAAAATATTTCTTATTCATTCAATAAATCCTGCCTTTTATAACTCACTTCCTTAGATGGGTACGACTTGAGCATCCTTACCCTGTCATTTGCACGTAACGCTATAATTGCATAATATAATTCAAAGCTATGATAGCATATTATTATTCATTTTAATCAATCTATAACAATGAAGCTCGCGAAATTATAAGGAATAATTGGCACGGGATTTCTACGTTATTCCACGCAAGAGATACAATTAATAATTTTATTTTCGAAATTTGCGTCAGTTTTGTCACTTGTCTTGTACCGGATTTATTTGCACAGACAACTTAGCTGCATAGTTAATGGTTCATCAATGAGGAACCATCTCCAAAATACATATTTCGAGATATGTAGGGGGAACTTACCTAATTAGAAGCTGATGGGACAATAAAAAATTCGGATGAAGAAAAACTGGATCTAAAAATGAGGGCTTAAAAAGAAAACAACGGCTTTCAAATTGAAAATATGAATAAAAATTTGTTTTAAATACATATTTAATAATTTTAAACAATTGCGTCAATCAACAATTAATGCATAATTAATAAATAAGCAGTAAGGGATTTTACTAAATAAAGCAACAACAGCTGCAGTTAAAAATTTTCAATAATTGTGAAAATAAAAATTATAGTAAATAATTTTAATAAACCAACAGTATACAACACTTTGAGTCCAACGATTTTACAATCTAACTTCAAAATAAGTAGTGTAATTCACATCTCACATATTCAATTTTTTAAAAATAAAAGTGAAATTTTTTATTACTTTTTGAATTGAATATATTTCCCGAAAATATCTCGAAAGAATGAAGTGAAAATTATTCACTTATGACACATAGTATGGTTTATTTAACTACTTTTTACAATTTTTAGCTTTGACTTCGAAATAACCAAAATAAATTCGAATTATATATGAGATATCGTGTTAAATCGAAAACTTAAGGAACCAGGGAAAAATTTCAAAGCACCTGCAAATTCTATTTAAAAATTTCGAATTATACAAGTTGTACTGTAACTGTTTTTGCAAAACATTATGAAAAAATTCATAACTACATTTTTCCAAAATTGATCCTTGCAATCCATAAAATGAAAGTTTGTTCGATTACGTAACTACGTCCAATGTCGACATCTGTCAAAACATCTTTTAAAATGAGATATTTAGAAATCTAATTTCTTACACTAATAAATATCATCACAGTCGGGTCTGAATTCATTACTAAGCTCATCATACTTAACTGTAACTGACATCCCAACCAATAAAAAAGATTACACGACACAGAATACAGTACGAATATTGGATTGGCCGAACAGCGACGCCTGCAACAACTACCCCGCAGCAAAGTGCCGATATTGCCGCTAAGCCACTTAACGATTCCGGGCAACTTTTCCTCCGGGAAGGTTGAATCGTTCGTCGCGGGAATCATTGCACTCGGCTACGGCATCTTAATCGGATCTCGCCGTCAAATTTCGGGACAGATTGCGTTCAAAACGGGTATCGGAAATTACGGTGAACTCATGATTGTGTAAACATTAGGCTGTTACGGAATGGCAGGATATTATAATTCTGTCCGATTATTCAAAATTTAAAAAATATATGTTTATTTCCTGGTTAAAAATCTCTCAGTTTCAATCGAATATTCTTGCCGGGGTATAAGACAGTGAATGTTCAAAACAGGTACATGAATTATAATAAATTAATGGTTGAATAGGTATTTATTAGTTGTGAAATGGTAGGATGTCGGAATTCTTAGGCGATAGCGAAAATTGAACGGAATAATTTGGTTATTTTCATTGAAAAAGTTTTAAAATATTTTGATGATTGAACGCATGAATCAGTTCTTTTAACGCGAGCTGACTGAAGATATTTTTATTCTTATCAGGAAATAACCGACACCTAGGAAGATAAAACGCTTGCTTTCTCTAATGATTAATTAAAAAAGAAGAAAAAAACGACTTTTTTAAAAATTGTTTGAGTTAAATGTGATGTTGAAAACTATGAGTGCACAAACAGCGCTTTAAACAAAATTCTCACTCATTTTCCTTATTTTTTAACCAAGATGAGTATTTCGAGAGAATTTACCTTTCTCCTTCATTGAAAAAATAATAAGTATTCCGTATTACTTTTCCCCTCGACAGTGCTAAGCTTCATAGTACAGTGAAGAAAATTGAGAATGAATTTCGGACCTCTTCCTTCTGATTGACCGAGTCCATAATTTGATACCGATCTGCAATTTCGGTGTCAAGGTGGTTTCGGTGTTTCATTTATATTGCCTGTTGTATTTCTGAGCTACCGCGTTCGCAAACACATGAATTAAAAGACCGATAAATAATCAATCCGCTGACAGTCCAAAATTTGACTCAGCCAAGAAATTCTGGCAATAAAACCATTTGTCCAATTTCGTCCATTGAACCCGGTACGCTTTTGAGCTGTCGAGTTCGCATGTACGTGGAGACTTCCCGTTGGGGGATTGTGTTCAGGTCTGATGTAGAGAGAAGGTTCACAATTTCATTCGTTTATTACTCTTTTCTTTGAGTCAAACAGATAGACATAATTCCAGATTTTTTTAAAAATTATTATTATTCAGGTAGCCCTAAAACATGGAGATTCGTCAAAATATTGGGATCGAATTTTTTGACGAGGATGCTTTAAGAAAAGCATTAATAAGAAAGTAAACATAGCATACTTTTCAAATGAAAGCAACTGAAAGTACGGAAAAGTGTAAAATCTACGAATTTACTTGCTACGAATTTGATATTTAAAGTAAGCGCACAGTCATCGTGGAAATTTATTTAGTTTCAAGTAAAATAATTTATGACATTTGAAAAGGTAAAAATATTTGAATAGAATTTTTCATCTGTCAAGTCTGTACAGTTAAAGATAATGAATAAAAGATTTGTTTTAGTTTAGTTATATTAACGTCCCGTTCTGGAGTAACATGGGAGCTATTTTGGGACGGACCTCGTCATTTTGAACCGCGGTCAGATGATGAGGACGACACCTAGGTTGGCACCGCCTCTCCAAGCTTCCGAACCACACCGGTGGGAGGACGTTTGGCTCCCTACGTGTGATTTAGCATGCAAGAGGCCCAATACACCACGGATCTTCAGTGGAATCGGATTTCGAACCCGACGGTCCCAAGGCCGAGACCTCACCAATAGGCCGCCGCGGCCATTAATAAAAGATTTGGATGCGATGAAGGTTAAAAATTGAACAATCAATTAAAATAAGAAAAACTCTAAACCCAATATGGCATGTGAAACACATTAGTAACTTTTCTCCAAAGATGAGATACCTATTAATAAAATGGGTGTGTTTTGTGCGAAAACCAGTTTATTTGATATCAGCCTTTTACACGTAATATTTCATTCGAACAGAAACTTTTTTTATTTTCATTTTATTTGAAACAATAGTTATTTGGGGGGGGGGGATCTGAAAGCTGAAATCCTTTGAAAATAAATTCACTGAACTAAAAGATCTTTTGGTTTTATAATTAAACCTTTACTCACAAGTGTAAGACAAACATATCAGTGAAATAGCTTAGCGAAGTCTAATCCTCTTTTAAGCAAATCCTAAATTAATATTAAATATCATTTATTATTCATTATTGTTACCAAACTTATGTCTTCTTGGAAGTCAAGTCTTAAATTAATAAGTTGGTTTCCAAGAAGAAAACAAACCGAAGTCTTTATCATTTTGCCCAGTGCCATGACATACAATTCAAACTGCGATAAAATAAGTTGTTATTCATCAACAAATATGAATGATAAAATTTATCATAAAAACCGTGCATTTCTAAAGAAAATTTCCGACTTCGAATTGGGTAAAGAGAAGTTCTGGAAATCCCTGATTTTGGAACAATGTTTTTGGCTCGAACAAATTCAAAATGCTTTCTTGATTGCCGCGATATAGGGCAGCTTGTAAAAGTAAAAATACCGCTTGAATCTTGCTGATTTGCCTTCTTGTTAGTGCTGCGTAAAAATATCGAAAGACTTAGCAATAGAAGCGAAGGAAATTTGAAAATAGTCTCAATCTTAGATTTAGACGACATGAGTTAAAAAATACGGAGATCGCTTACAATCTAAAATTAATTTGTATAATTTTATTTTAACCGAGGACAGAAGTATCAAAGTCGCGTCGATCTGAAACGAATATCTGATGGTCCAAACCTTTTTAACCTAAAAACAGATTTTTTAGATAATGATTTCTAGTTCTACCTTAACAATTTTGCTGATTCTTTCCTAAAATTTATAAAAGTATCACTTCGAGTTTAATATGGCATTACTACTTGAAAAGTTTACATTTTATATTCTTTGATGCTGTGTTTGATAAAAGTAACTTTATTCCAGCCCATAGTTTAAGTAGTGTTGCCCCTGGATGAAAATTAAATTATTATATTTAAAAAATATACCTATTATCGTGTTTCCTGGAATCTGCTATAGTAAGGACAATGCATATCCGTCTGATATAACAAATAGTTATTTCTTAAGATCTATTAATATACTTGTCTTATCATTATTGACTTTTTCTTTTCAATCCAAATCAAAAGTTGGAAAATTTCTAAAATTTAATATAGTATGATAAATTTAGTTCATATTAAAACGTGCTAATATCTTTCAGAAAATGAACACTGGTTGTAAGTTTTGCAAGTGTAACAGATATCAAACGATATTTTAATTTATCTAATCAGATAAACCGTGAAATAACTGGCTAACCTAAAAAACAGGAACTTAAAATAAGCTTTCTCAGTTGGTGGATGGCCCCCGAGTTCTACCGCCGCCGCATCGTTAGTCAATCCACACGTTCCAATTATCTACTACCGACCTTGTTCCGGAGATTAAATGGAGAGCATTTGCTGTTCCAATGCGCTCCTCGCGCCACCTGTCGCCCACGTCAAGAAACGTATTTTCGACCTTGCGGTAAAAAATTAAATGCGCAGCAAGAAATGAAACAGATCTGTTTTCGAAATTCGAAACATTCTGTCAGATCTATTCAAAATTTCACGAAGATTATCTCAAAGAAAAAAAAAAATTCCACACAGTTTTACTTACGATAAGCATGGTTTTTTTTTTTTCGAGTATGTACAAAGGAAGAGAATAAATTTTTGTCCACATAAAATAGCAAATTAAAAATATTTTTTCTTTTATTGTTACATTTGTTTTATTGTTCAACGGCAGAGTCAGAAACTTTTTCAAAGTAATTAATTCTAAGCATCCTCGCGGCTTCTTTCACAACGTCTTTTGTGTTATGCAATGTTTCTTTTTCATAAGTGAGTCTGAATTTCCTATATCCCGGGGTTTTTTTGTTTTTGTTTTCTCCATAAATTATTGCTATTTGCGTTACTTTTACAGCTCTTCTTTGGTTATTTTTAAAATAAAGAACCACGAGATTCTGCACGAAAAACTGAATTTAAATAAAAAAAAAATGGAAAAGTTCTCTCCTCGACTTTGTCATATATTTCAACAAAAAGTATCACTTACATTGCGAATGGATTATGATACATATAAAAATAATTATTGTGCCTATGCAACTAGAAACGATCTCGTGCGACATTAATAAAAGTTTTATAGAAGTCTGAAAGTATCCAAAATAACCTTTTCCACCGACAGTTTGTCATTGTAGTTTTTTGGTTTCGTTATTTTTATGTTGCAGAGCAACTCGTTGTTTTTTCTTATGCTCGAAAATGCGATGCCACAAGAAACAGTTTTAACTGCTATAAAAATATAAGAAACGCACGAAAAACTGAGTCAAACTATTGATTGACTTGTTTGTTAAGGCTACACAGTACCCTAAAAATGACAAAAATATCGAAAAAATTTTTTTTGCATTTTTCGATGGCCCATACGATTGGGAAACTTGACTCCAAATTTTGGATCAGATATCCAAATAGTTTTAACGATTTTAAAGTTTTCTGAGTGTTGACAGTCTCAAAATTTGACAGAGTGGTTAGTTTCGTTTTCATTTTGAAGCATTTTTCCATTCTTAAAATAAATTAATTAAAAATATTTTGTAAATAAATCAATTCCTTGGGTGAAATGGTTATCATAACTTCGTTGTTCACTACCCAAATCGTTTCTGTTTGTTTATATTATGCGTTCTTATTGAGTTCTCATTACTACCTAACTGATATTCATAAAAAAGGACATTTTCAAGACCAATATTAATTTTTACGCAGAGTTTATTTTATTTAGAAGCTTTGCAGTACAATATTATTGTTTTTCATTCATTTTTCTGGTGAGAAAATACCACTAGGGGATTACAGCCTTTGTTGCTTCAAATCCCAAAACCCCTCTAATTCAAGTTCAAGTTCAAAATACCACTATCGAAAAGTTATCGACTCGTTAAGAGACAAAATGTTTTGAAAAGGTGGCAGACAAATTACATAATATTTCAAATAAGAAAAAAAATATTCAATCATATTGCGTTAAAATAGTGTTTTAGTGCATTTTATAAGTTGGTAAATAACATAATAAAAAATTAGAGCTCTACAAGCATTATTAGTTTTGGTTTCATGCCTTTACAAACTTTAAATGCATTTTTCTCAGATTTTTATTTTTGGCGATGCAAGTGTTTTCTATTCCCTAAGGCTTTTTTTCTGTTCAAGATAGAGTCTTGAAATTTTTTGTAGACACTTTCATATATATGTTCTATAAGAATTAGCATGGATTTAGGCCTGAGAGTTCTAGTTATTTTTTTTTAAAAGTTCAAAGTTGATATTTTTAGAATTTTCATGTTTTTTCACAAAAAATAACTATCAAAAATTAAAAAAGAGTCAGATCATCAATCCCATGCTAACTTTTGTTCCCAAGAATACAAGAAATTTAATTCACTTGAAATAACTAAAAAATATTGAAAATTGAGAATTTTATAAGAGTTTAAAAAAACTTTAAAAAATTCAATTTTTTTAAGTTTAAAATAATAGCTCTTGCTAAAATGACGTTTTGAAATCGGAATCTATCTATCCTATTAAAATTCGAA
Source organism: Araneus ventricosus (assembly GCA_013235015.1). Lineage (NCBI taxonomy): Eukaryota > Metazoa > Arthropoda > Arachnida > Araneae > Araneidae > Araneus > Araneus ventricosus. Next base: position 669,935 of record BGPR01000026.1, read on the forward strand.
AGTAAACAAACGTATGTATGTATGTTTGTATGTATGTATGTCCAGCTATCTTCTCACGAACCGCTGAACGGAGAAGCGCGCTTAAAGTACCAAAAGATGGGGAATAATCCAAGGAATCCATTTCGGCCATTTAAATTCCGAAATTACAATTAGTAAAAAAGATATTAATTAAAAACTAATTTACAACAATGCTTTTCATTTTTTCGGATACTTTATAACAATACTTTTCATTGTTGCTGCGCAATTCAAAATACTTTTTATTGTTGAAGTTGTTTACTTTAAAGAACATTGTTACAACAACAATGTTACAACATAATTAAACAACACTAACATAAAAAATGACGCTGACAGAAAAAAGTCAGAGAAATTTGTTTCTCCAAGTGAGTACTTGGTATTTAATAACTGTACCACTTGAATAGTTGATTTGTACGGAGTGTAATTTTCAGCCATCCTTATAAGTTAATGCGAAATTATTGCAATACTGATTGCATTTGTTTTGGAATTGATCTACTATTGTAACTAATACTATTGTACAAATGCAACAAAAAAGTAAAATAAGTCCAGCAAATGTTATTAATTCGGGTCATTTGACTCTTAAGCTAACCTAAGCCCTTAACATTATTGATAATAACTTCTTTGCACAGACGGATGGTTGGAGGTGGTGGCGAGGATATGTCGATAGGGAGTACACGAAAATATAAAAATTAATAAAGGGGAACGCGAGGAAATAAAGGTTGGGAACCCTTGAGATAGACCATTCATTTCGCCATACAAGGTATAATTTTTTTTACAAAATAACAATTTTTTGTATTTTTTAAAAATTGTCGATTTTGACGCAAATGTTTCAACCGCTCTTTTCTTCTTATTTATTTAGGAGAGAATGTCGGGCATGTATCACTTTGCCTCCTTCTTTCCGCCAGTGAATAACGCATTATTCGAGATAGCCCGTGCAACGCCGGGCCACGCAGCTAGTTTATTAATATAATCCAAAAATGAAGTCAATTATTTATTTTATTATTACTGTCTCCAAAAAAAAGTTTTGAAAAAGGGTTCTGTTGCGAGATATTTTTGTTGCTTTCTCATCTCATCCGAAAAAAAGTTGTTGTTAATTTCTTTTCTAGCACTGACTTAATTTCGATATTTTTTACTTCTTAGTTTGTATGACGGTTTATTTTCTATAAGTTGTAATCTTGTATAATTCCCTTTTATTTTGTGTGTTTCTGCCACTAAATTATTGTTTCTGTAGTATATTAAAATGTTAACACCTTTTCTTTTCAAACTACCACAACCCTCAATTCGATATTCGGAAATTTTTGGATATGTTGCTTCCATACAATTCTAAACATGCTTTCGAAAATAATAGCACAGACAGATCATTGAAATATAATTAGTGTGATAAACTATAAAAGTATTTGAAAGTTTTTGGAAATGAATTTGTTAATTTATGAATAAATTCTTTTTTTACAGAAATTAATCACTTGCTTCCACTTTCAAAGTTTTTTCCCCCTCAATTATAAGGAAATTGTTTAGTACATTAATAGTGACCCTTGGAAGTGGCCCTCAGCAGGGTCGGCCCGAGGGGGATGAGAACGGTGCAACCGCACAAGGCCCCGCGCTTCTGAAAGGCCCCGAGCCGGATTTTGCAAAATTCATTTAAATTTTTTTTATCCTTTTTAAAAAGTTCTTTCACCCATCTTTTATGTAAAAAAAGGCATAAAATATTAATAATTTTTCTAAAAAGAAATATATTGCAATTTTTTTCTGGTTTTGAAAATTTCCTTCAAAGATCCGTTAAAAAAGTAATTGGTGTATCTAGTGGATAAGAATCCAACAATTCCTTTTGTTACCTGGAGGTCCACGTGTTTCCGATTCCTGCGCAGAGCAAAAGGTAAAAAGTGATAACATTGTTCAGTCCTAAACCAGGTTCGATTGCTCCAGACATCTCTCTTTTCAGTGCGGGGGCACCCCAAAGTGGATGTCCGTCATTTGAAGATAAATTGCAGGTGATGATATTCAATACATTCCTTGTTCCCGAGACTATTACTTTCATGGTATACATGGGGTAATTCTTGTGTGCGGATCCACATCTGTTCCCCTAATGACCAGCAGATAGTCTTTCCCAGAGCAGCTCAAAGAAACACCTATAGAGGAATGCTTTGTCGGCGTATCTAGTCCTAAATTGAACACATCTGTTCCCCTTGTAATTCAGCAGGACTGCTAAGTGATAATAAAGCACTAGGGATTTCTCGCTTTTCTTGTCAAAAGTGTGGTTTTCCAGCATCTATGAATTCATCGTAGGTACTTGTTAGAAGGTAGTATGTTACATCTATTCCTCAGAGTTTAATCAATAGTAGTGAATCTGAATATTGAGTTGTGTGAAACACGATAGGTAACCCAAGGAGTTTTCTCAGAAGCTTAATTTTCCATTGAACAGTTCGTTCGCATTTGAAGTATCAGCCGTACAGCAAAATAAAATATTCTGCATTTGTTCTTGGAGACAAATTTCAAGTATGCTAATTTTTGTCTCTTTTTTTTTATAGTTATTTATTAAACAAACTTTCCTTTTATATTCCCAAAAAGAAAATCTTAATATTATAACTGGTTATCAATTTATAAAACAATGTAGGTTTTTTTTTTTCTATTTCAACATTTTTGCTATTTGTTATTATTGTATACATTTCAGATAAAACTTTTTTATTAACAAACGAAAATTTGTGTTTTCTACTCTTTTACATTGGGCATTTTTCATTATAAAATGTTACTTATTTGGAACCTTTCATTGTTTTGGGAACTACATATCAAAGTTATTTGGATAAGTTTTAAAATATAAGAAGTATTTTGAAGATTGATTCAATTTAAATATCCTAAAACCGAAACTATCAGTAAGTTGTGTATAACTGTAAATAAGTTTGTGATTAGTCGATTATTTTTTTTTAGTTTTACTTTTTTTTGTATATGAAGAAATAATTGTTTGTTAATATGTAGAAATAATGAGTTCAACTTTTTTTACTGAAGAAATAATGAGTTCAACTTTTTTTACTGAAGAAATAATGAGTTCAACTTTTAAGAATTCACTTGATAATCTAAAATACAAGAAAATCTCATTCATACAATATAATATTTTATTTCAATACTGAATGCATGTGCTGACATCGTAAATCGACAGAAAAATTGAAAGGGGAGTATTGTCTCTTTCAATTGACTGCAAAGTTAAAAGTTATTTTAAGTTTCTTCAGCTTTCATGTTTTGAAACTCTAATTAAAACTATTTTAGCATTTTATAATTTTAATTTTAGCACTGAAAGTTTTCAAACTGAACAATTTTTAAAATTTCTTCATAAAATCAGGAATACAGGACACATTTCTACGACATGAGTTTTCAAAAAATAATGGGAGGGATTTTATCTCTTATTTAGAAAGGAATGCTTGAATTCAGGGCAGTGGCGAATCCAGGATTCGGGTCTAGGGGGGGACTGAGGTCATAAGAATTTTGTATCTTAGTGACGAATGTCAAACCTCGTGGCTTATATAAACCAAAACACTTTAACTTTACAGGCTTTCCTCTCCTGACAATAAGAACAATAAAGAACACTACAATACTTTCGATAGTTTAATAAAAAATATAATGAAATAACTGGCCAAAAAATGTTTTCGACCGCGCCAACGCTACAAGTGCAAGTGGAATGACTAGAAAAGTAGGAAAATTTTCGATCTTGTCAAGTCAGAAAGCAATGTTGTCACGATTTTATTACTATTTTTTTAAAAATGAAAATTAAGGTCAAGCAGTTGTAGTGATTTTAAATTAAATCAAGAGTTTTGGTTTAGCTCTGGGGGGGGGGCTGCAGCCCGATAGCCCCCTCCACTGGATTCGCCACTGATTCAGGGCCAGAGCAAGGGGGTTTCGAAAGGTGCCAGCGCACAAGGCCCCACGCCGCTGTCAGATTGCGCAGAACGAAAATGAACTTCATTCATTTATTTAACGAAATCAAAATTTGGCGGCAAGTTTTACCTTCCAGGTCACAATATTGTAAATATTTACAATATTTATTTAAATTGTATCCAAATTTTACTTCTGTTCTAAAATTATATTGACCTTACCAATAACGCTCACGTCTGCAGAAAAAACTTCCTCAAGGTTAAAAATAATAAAAAATTATTTGAATTCTAGCATTATTGACGAACAATTAAGCTGCTTAGTCATTTTATCTATCGAATCCGCATTAAACAAAAATCTAAATCTTAATAGTATTATCAACGTATTTCTATAAAACTTATAACAAAATGAAACAAAAATTACATATTGTAAACTTATTTTAGTAAGTTGAAAACCAATTATTTTTCTTGTTTTATTTATTAACGAATTTTTTGTGTTATTAAAATATTAACTTTATAAAAATAATTTAATTATTTATTATTTTCATGTATTTTTTTAGTCTTTACTTAACCAAATTGTGAAATGTAATAAATAGCAAAAAGCTATAAATTATTTTGTCGGGCGAAATTTTCTCAAGGCCCCGCAAGTCAACTTTGCACCGGGCCCCACTCTCTCTGGCCCTCAGGCATAGTAGCCAATATTTTCTGTATTGGTTCGTAACAAATACTGAAAATTGAATGAACTGTAAAAAATGTTTTCATGAGAAATTCTTGGAATCTTAGCTCTGAAACTAGAATCTCCATCTCTCACGATTTTACCTGCAAAGAAAAATTCTGGAATCTTTCTCTGAACTAATAAATAAGCAAAGAGGTGCATAGCTACTCATTTTGCATTTGATTTCACCAATCACTAGGTATTCTTGAAATGACCTAAGATGAACTAAGCGAGTAATTTTAAGAAATGCATTACCTGTTTTCTTCGGATTTTGATACATCTCACTCCCGCCTTACTGCGTAAAGAGAAAATATTATTATCGTCAAAAAGTTCGATCTCTAGATTTTCGATCTATCTGAACGTTTTAGACCTTCCTAAGTTTGAATAAAAAAGGTTTTTGGAATTATGCACGTGTATAGATAAACAGAGAAATTCAATTCAAACGGCACAGCACTGGTATTAGGTTGTTCGGAAAATAATGTCGGTTTTATATATAGTTTGATTTTGCTACTTGTTTTTGGAATAAATATTTATTACATTATATCATGTTGTATACCATTTTGAAGTGCAGAGTTTGCTCTATATTTCTCTGGTCTTGGTTTTATTTTTATTATTGTTTTGTGTCCCTTATTATTTGAAGAATTCATGATAGAAAAGAAGGGCTTGCGAGCGACATTCTTGTACAACTTCAAACTAGGCCATAAAGTAGCAGAGGCGAGTCATAACATTAACAGCATATTCGAGCAGCAAACCACAAATAACCTTATGATGCAACGTTTTCGTCAAAGTCTTTTTAATAGAGATGAGAGCCATGAAGATTGCTGACGTCCACTAGCAGTTGACAACGACGAATTGAAGATGTTGGTCAACGCAGTTCCTTTCGCAACGATTCGAGAGAATGCTGTAAAGTCAAATTCAACAGTTCTGGACGACTTCAAGCGATTTGGAAAATCAAAAGAAATCGACAAAAGGGTGCCACGTGAACTGAGAGAAAAGGAAAAAGATCGTCCTTATGAAGTGTGCTCTGCGCTTGTTTTGTGCGACAACGGCGATCCATCCTTTTTTTATAGCATTGGGACATGCGACAAAAAATGGATTGTATGCAACAGTTGGCGGTACTCAGCACAGTGGTTGAACCGCGGCAGAGCTCCACAACACTTCCCAAAGCCGACGCTGCACCAAAGGAAGACCGTGGTGGCGGTTTGGTACTTCTGAAACCATCGCGGCAGAGAAGTACAATCAAGAAATCGACGAAATGAACAGCAAGCTGCAACACATGCGTTCGGTATTGGTCCATAGAAAAGGTCTGCACGACTACTCCCGGCCACACGTCGCACAAATGACGCTGCAGAAACTGAATAAACTAGGCTACGAAACTCTGCCTCACACACCAGACCTCTCGCCAACCGAATACCACTTTTTTAAGCATCTCTACCACTTCATGAAAGAGAACAAGCAAAGTGCTGTTGAAAAGGCCTTCCGAGGGTTTATCGATTCCAGGACGTTGGAATTCCAAGTTAACGGAATATATGAACTCATCTCTCGTTGGCAAAAATGCATTAATTGTAATGATTCTTATTTCGATTAAATCACTTTACTTTGAGCTGAGATATATATGTTAAAAGTTAAAAACCGACATCATTTTCCGAACAACCTAATAGTATGAAACTTGGCATGTAGTTGATCTCGATAAAATTTTGGGTAGAATCCGTCAGCAGAAAGAAGTATTCTTCCTAAAAACACAAGTCCAATTTTCTTCACTGTACTATAAACTTTCCGAAAAGGCACCACATTTTGGAAGTTAAGTATTACTATACACATTTTTAATTATTGCAATTATTTACCTGGGTGTTGCCTCTCAAGTAAAGAGAAAATTTAATTTACATTTTTAGTTGTTGCATTTATTGCATGCGCGAGGCTATTGCAATTGCACCCCCGAGAATATTTAGTATATCCATTTGTGTACAAGTCATCGCGGCTAAAAAGATTTTTTTTTAAAAATAAATCTTGGATTGGATCAGAGAAAAAAATGATTCGGCATTCAAACTGACATCATTGAGTAGATAATTTTTTACAAATTTTAAGAATACGTAAAAATTGTTTTCTTTGAGTCATAGTTTTCGATCATCATCAAAGTTACGAAATAAAATAACAACAGAGACGAACAGGCAGGGTAATAGACAATTTAAGATATATTTAGAGTATTTTTATACATGCAGTAACTCGCTGCAGGCATTTTTTTATTATTTGTAGGCATTCTAAGTTATATTAACTAATACGTGATACTAAATAGTTCAATAAGACTACAGCTATTACGGAGGCAACCATTACGTAAAGCTACCAGAATTCTATTAATATTATTTAAAATTCCATGAATAAAAACAATATGTCGTCTATTACAAAAAAAAACAAATCAATAATTATTTATAATTGTATACAAAAATATACATATAAATAGAAAAAATTCTTCAAAATTCCTGCACGCGCTCGAGTGGAACATTAATTTAACGGTCAACGAAACAATATGTATAACTCTTGCTGCCTTTGAAAGCTAATATTATTTAATTGGTTATTAGGATAAAGTATCCACAACTCTTTAAAGTTAAAAATACAATTCGTCTGTGTCATCGATGGTCGACGTGTTGGCATAATGGTTGATGTATTCGAATTCCAATATCGAACGTTTGGTTGCGAAAGAATTTTCAAAATCATTTCTGACCACATGCGAGAAATGACATTCTTCTGCGGAAGTAAATGAGAATTTTTCCTTACCGAATTTTTCATGTACTTCTATGTCTATATTAATATCATATGAAGTGAAAGAGAGGAGAACACAAAGGATTACATCTAGTTTACGTCTGTTTAACAAATATCTTCGTGTGTCTAAATGGTCTCTTGAACGTATTCAGTTCCGTATATCTGCAAGACTGTGAACTTCTTAGTGGTTTTATAAAACGACATATGCATAAGCAAAATTGTTCGTAGATGCTCAAGTCGTACGGAAATGAAAAATAATTGATTTGAAAACTAACGGGGAAAAAACCTTTGAGGTCGATTCCAGAAAAATCTGCAGTAGCATTTTAGATACTATAAATAAATTTATCAGAAAATTTATTCCACAACTCAATATTCTCGAAAGAAATGTGTCACAATAAAAGATGACGTATGAACTGTGAATATTAAAATAATAGCATTTGCAACCAATATAGACGGATTTAAAACTTTTTAAACAGAAGAACCTAAAAGATCGTCTATAGAAACTGTGGCATAATGAGCTGAAATATTTACCAGTTTACGAATATCTGATGCATTTAAAGAATCTCCAAGCTCGATCAGACTAACAGACTAATTTCGGTAAAAAAATTTTTATTGATTTAATTTTAAACCATCTGAATGCTAAAGACTTTTTCTCATTTTCTTTAAGACGAAGGCTCTGATCAAACCAACAAATTTTAAAGAAACAGTTATTTTCTCGGAGAGCATCTACATCATAGCATAAACCATAATTTCCTTGAGATGCTTTATATGAGATATTTCATGTGAATAACATTTTCATTTTCTTTTGAATATTTTATTTATTTTCTAATTGATCATAAAGTTTTAAAAACTGGCATTCGAAAATTATATTTCAAATGACAATTTGTATTTATGTCATCAACTGATAGTCATAAATTTAATCAACTGATTGTCATAAATTTTTAAAAATTAGTAAAGGAAATAAAATCATCTAAAATTTAAAAATATATTTCACGCTTAGTTTAAAATAAGTTGGTTTAGTTAGAAAAAAATTATGCTCATAAATAAATATAAAATATTGCCGTTTTAAAAACTTCTAACTTTGAAACGGTTCTATTTTTATAGAAATATTCGATGTATCGAATTGTTGTTTCTTTTAAAATATCTTCGATTTTTTAAACAATTTTCAATCCCCCTTCTCTTGTTTTATAAAACTATGTCTAATAGACATTTAATTATTCGTAGCTCACATTATGTTGTTTACATAATCTTAATTCACTAAATAATCTAGTCAAATATCTGAATTTTGTAATTAGTTTCTTAAAATGCGAATTGAGAAACTTGGTAGATTTCAATCAACTTTGTAAAGATATGAATACATCTTTTTATTTTCAGTTTATATAAAAGTCTGTTTGGTTTTTACGGTTAGAAATTGAATTAATTCGAATTGTGAACATTCTTTTATTACAAATGAATCCTAAGAATGTCAAATCATTTCAACAAATTTTTGAAAGAACGCACTTGAAGAATTATGTAATTTTCGCAATTCTTGGTTTTTAACGAAAGAAAATAAAATCTAAAAATACATTCGAAATGTTATCATAGTCGGAAAATTCTAATTTCTACCTTATTGTATACTACTTTTAATATGATGAAGATGTTCGCGTAGATTCTCTTAAAGCCAGAACATTTAAAATCTTTTCTTTTAAAAAATATATTAAATTCAAAAGCACTCAAGTTCTAGTTAAATTTGACCCACGTTCATAAATCCTTGAAAGACAATAACAAGAAAGAATTATGTCTTAGAAGCTTTTATTAAAGCATTTTTTAATACACTTTATTACACTTTTTTTGCAGAATTTTTTGCTGGCTACTTCACAGGATAACTCCGAAAATCCAGTAAAAAAAAGAAAAGAAAATTATAATCTCTTATTACATAAAAATTAATGCTATTAAATATTACTTGCTGAAAATAGGCCTATGTATTAAGAACATACTATTTTCTTTTTTCATAGTATTCGTTTACTTGTGGGTTTTTTTTTTTTTTTTTCCTTTTTTATCTCAGCGAATTGAAAATGTCGGTTTCATGCGAAATCTGAAAGTCTAGATAAGTCGAAGATCCATGAAATTTAAATCCAGCTATAGCCAGTTTCAATTTAAATTGGCTGTACATGGAAAACTAAGAGCGGCCGTTTCACATATGAATGGTACAATAGGTGTTTCGACTCTTCTAAGTATTTCAGAAGCTCCATAAAATAAAGCAACTTAATTTCAAATAAAGCGCTTTATTTCAACTAATGTCAATTATTTGTGTTTAAAACTAAATTACAGTACATGTCAACATTCAAAACCGATTGAATCATATTCAGGATTTTTAGCATTAAAATATATATTATTGATTACATATTGTGCAGTTTTCTCTGTACTAACTGTCATCGGCAGTTATCGTTGTTTATAGCCCAGATTTTTGAGTTTCTGCTATATATGCTCTCAAACCTCTTAATAAAGTTTGCGGTATTTCTTTAATGATCTCCCAGAGGTCAGAAATAATAATTCTTCCTACCATAAAAATCTGGACGAAATGTCTAGACAAACAATTAAATATAAAATGCAGCGAACGAAACGATTTCTTCATTTTAATCATAAAATTATTCTGAAACCTTACGAAGCTTATTAAAATACTTGTCTTGAATGTTCCATACAGTCACGTGCTTTTATGAAGCTTTTAACTTGATTCTTTCAGAAATACGCACAGAATGTTTTTGGAATATCAAGTTCAGACGGCAAGAACCGTTTGACGGCTAAATAGCTTAATTTATTCCTTATCAAATTTCATCTTCATTTTATTACTTTTAATAATAAGAAATGGAAAAGAGAAATCCAGAAATTTAAGTTGCGACTCAAATTTCGATGAAAATGTTAAAATACAGCCATCGTAAAATTGCGCATGTTCCTTTGTGATTTAAATATTCTAGTGTACAAAAAAAAACGAATTTTCGAGAGTAGAAGCTGTAGAATCATAATCGTCTGCTCAATGAATAAATTACATTTTTTTCGTTACATTCTAGAATATAATTCTGCTAATAAAATAAACTACTTTTTTATTTCGTTAGATCCAAGAAAATCATCGAATCGTCTTAATTTGTATGTATAAAAAACAGTTTCCAGATAATAATGGTCAACTTAAATGCAAATGAATGGGTATAAATTTAGCTTTGAATATTTCGAATGTGATTATAATGCTCGAAAAGTCCTGTATGCATGTGGCATTTGAATGAAGATAAATTTTTGGAAAATATGTTGTCACCAACGCAGTTTGAAAATTAATTGTCGCTTCGACATTGGGTTTGGAAAATAATTGTATGGCAAGAAGAAGGTTTCTTCAAATCTTCATCTATAGTTTTCATGTTCAACACTAAAAATTTTTATGATGAAATAAAGGAATTTTATAGGAAGTTTTTTTTAAGAAACCGTGAAGGAATATAACGGACTGCAAGAAATTAAATATTTTCAACTTGATTTAATGCAGTGAACATATTTTAATGCAGAATATAGTTCGGGTTCTCTCTACAAGGTATGACAGTTACATTTCCATATATTAAGAATTTTTTAAATATAGCAACAATTGACACAGGTTCAAAAGAAAATTTGAATTTTCTGCATTTTTCTACTTATTCTTTCGTTGTGTCTTCAACTACAGTTTTCTTTTAAACTGCGGTTGAGTTAAAAAAAAGTATTTATTTGTTACACCATTTAATAATTAATAAGCAGGGGTTATCACAGACCAGTAAAGAATTATTATTAAAATATGTGATAACAAACTGTAAAATAAAACTTTAATAAACTTAAAACTTTCACAAGATTACTGATCTTGTAATTATAAACGTAAAAATTCAAATATTGGATGGTTCAGAAGTCAAGAGCAACTATAAAAATTAATAATTTTTAAACAAATGAAAATAGAAAGATGCCGTTACACAAAACAGGTAGAAATGAAACTGAATTCACTTTCCGTCACAAAAACAAAATGTTTTCTAGCATAGTTTAGAACTTAAACCTTTTCAGGGGATGTGTAGTTTCCTTTCGAACCTACCTATTTAAGAACCTTTTGCTTATCCAGGCGGTATTCTTTTGATGATTTATTAGAAAAAATGCGTTTTTGTATGTAATGAAGACAACAGATGGTAGCACCAGATGTATTTTTTCTTACGGATTTATCCATCTATTAACATGGCTTACAGGAAAAAAAATTAAATTGTTTCTACCTCTGAAAGGATAAAACCACCAAATGGTTTTACGGTTGTCGAGGCAATGCTTAAGGCTTCCGTGCAGGGCCGGCCTTAGGAGATGCGAGGCCCTATTGGAAATAATTTTAGTTAGCCGTGTCTCCCGATCCCAAAGTTTGTAAAACCATAACAGGATATATATATATTGAAAAAAGAGAGATTCGACCCTCTAGTTCGAAACATTGTCCATAGCATGATAATGTTTTAGGCTTGATTCGACTGTCCTTATATTATTTTTCAAAATTTATACAATGATAGTAAAGGCAATGTGTGCACACACACAAAAAATGTTTTTAATATCGTCGAAACAAGTGTGTAGTAATTAAGAGAATAAAAAATACCGTCGTAATATATATATCAAATATATTTCGAAAAATTAATTAAAATTAAAGAAAAGATTGTAATTGGCACCACACAGAAAAAGATTGTTTTTTTTCCTCCCTAATTGGTGTAAGAATGGTTTTTGCGAGATAATATGCTCCGAAATTATTGAACAAATAAGTTAAAATATCAATTAGTTTTTAATTAAGTTCAAATCTAATTAAATTTTGAAAAATCCTTTCGAGTACATTCTCTGTAGTTTTCTGGCGCGGGGCCCTATTGGCAGCAATTGGTCCAATCGGCTAAAGGCCGTCCTTGCTTCCGTGTACACGCCACCTACAATTTCAGAATGTAATGTTATCCTATAGAGCTTAATACTTACACCTTTTATCGCTTTCTATCGCGTTTTTTTTTTTTTTGATGCAATCAAGTGCATTTGATAGAAGAAATAAAAATGCATGTTCTGACACAGGGACTTTTTTTCTGACAGCTTAAAGTATTTTTAAATATTTTTCAAAGGTCGCTAAACTTCAATTTTGCGTTTTAAACATTTTTAGAAAATTTTCAAGAATAGGTAAAATAAAAGTAACTTCATAGAAACCTTCGTTTTGATGCCTTCTTTCCGATGCATATTTTTTTAAAAAAATTTATAAACGTATGAAAGGTGTATTTTGTCAAAAGAATCTAAAAATGAATCTCCATTTCCCCCCACTTTGCAAAATTCCTCCTAGTCCGCGGAAGAATCCTTAGTCTATGCAGAGAATACTTCCTGCCCTACAGTAGTATCTTTTTCTTTTTTTATTTTTTGGCGGGAGGGAAAGTTTCCTTGTTGTCAGTCGCTTATGCATCCGGAACACTGGCCAAGAAGATGATTGGGGATATCAGCAAAACACAAAAATAACTGAAATAATAAAAAAAAAACAATAGAAATAGTCAATCATATGAAAATTTCTGAAAGCGGAAAGAGATTAACCCGTTCAGGACCAGCGAAAGGAGAAAGTAGAGCTTTCCCAGGCACGTGCGTCAAAACTCTGATGCAACATTATTCGAAAAAGTAACGGTTTTTACCGCCATCTAGTGCCGTTTAAAAATTCAAATAAAACATTGAAGTTGCGATCACATATATGTGATGATGGGCTGTAGGGCACGGAAAGAGTGATCACATATATGCGATGATGGTCCTCAACGGGTTAAAGGAAAAGAATTGTACTTTGCTATTGCTTACAATATTTGTTATTCAGACACATTTGTCTGAAATGGGTAAATAATTAATTGGTTTTCGCCTTTTAAATGAAAGTTTATCACTCAATAAATGGGTACTACTTTTCTATTAAAAGCAGATTTCAGTTCTTTTTTATTATCGACATGTTTTTTAGTGTATGATCCACTTTCGACAAAAAATTATTTTAATTTTAAAATTTAGGCTAAATGAAGAAAAGATGAAATAGCAGAAATTCAGCTTTCTTGAAGCACTGGTGTTATTAAACAGTACTGCAGCACCGGCAAATGCTTAGAGTGGGGCCCATTTTTCAGTCCTGGAGGGCAGGAAAAGGAAGTAGCAGCGTCGATGTGCCTATGTCATTGCAACATCTCGGGTAGAGGCTACTAACAATTTGCCACTCCTGTCAACCTATAGTTACACAACTGCAATGAAAGTAACATGAAAGGATAATGTAAAAGAGATTTTATTGAAATGATGAACCTGTCACTTCAATAGAAATATTGCTCCCACTCTGATGTGATACTTAATTGTGTTCCCCAAATATTGATTTATAGCCGAAAATATAACATTTTATTATTTTAGTGGTCGCCTTTGCAACCAGCTGGTTCGCAGGTGATATTGATTGTATTTAGTCTTAATTAAATCCCATGCAAACAAGTTGGTATTCTTGGTTCTCTCAGCAAAGTTCTTTTAAACTTCATGTTGAGATTGAATTTTTTGGATCCGGAATGATGTAGACATTTTCTGTTACTTTTTCCGAGTTAGGGCTTGGGTTTTTTTTTTTTAATTGCTAATCAGAGAAGTCTTGTGATTTGATTTTCTTATGTAGATGAATGGTCCCTTAAATCCACATATTTTAAAACAACACAATCTTTCCATTTCATTAAGGTATGTCCGGATCATTTTAATTCAGTTTTTCAGCCTATAAAATATAATACACATCATTCAGCGAGTTATAAATATCAAAATGGTGATATATTTCTCTCTTAATATTGGTATACGATTCAGTAAGAATGGCAAAAACAAGAAATGCAATAATTAAATCTTCATATCAGTATAATAGACGCATCATACCCTTTGCTTTGGCATTTTTATCTCGAAGGACCAAAACCTATTTTAAAACATTTATCTCTCATTTCTTTATTCATTTAAGAAATTTTAAATGTATAAAGTCATATACAAAAGGGACATTTTTGAAAAATTATTCCATAAAGTATTTACAGAAGATTGCTAATAAATTCGGATCATTCTAAAACTTGTGTTCAGATTATTCCATAATTCAAAAAAGATTGAATTTGATTTTTTTTATTGAATCCATCATGACAAATTAATACCTTTTCAAATTCGGATATTATTATTTCAGTAATTAAAATATTTGTATAGTTCAAGAAATACTTCGAGAGTGCTTTTCTGAGATTGCTTACACATAAACACAAACCTTGTTTCTGGGGTCGTTTTTCGGAGTTATTTGTACACTTACTTGATTAAAATCAGATTTTCATGCTCATCTTATTTTTCTGAGGAAAAATAAAATTGCCTACTTATTGTAATAGAAGTGAGACCGTTTTCTTCATACCATAAAGCAGCCGCAGGGGATTGGGTGGCAAAAGGGGGAGGGGCAAAACATGTAGAGACACCTAAAAACACCCCGGAGTATAGGGAGTAGGCATTAACGCCACCCCATGCCTATAACCTTTAGAGTTATCTTACCAGTTTGATGGGCATGGAGATAGGGAGTAGAGAGCAAAATTTTAAAATTTAGTTTCAAAATTAGCTAGCTTTCCCAGACATTGTTGTTTTGTTTATACTCCTTAGTTTTAGATATATTTTAGATGATATAGGCAGCTAAAACGAAATAAAATATTAATATTTTCCTCAAAAAGTGAGGGAACCCCCTCCACGCCCCCGCCACTGCCATAAAGTGTCACATCCTCTACTATTCACAATCTTCGTAATCATAAGAGAAACATTTGTAAGACATACGATGTACTATTAAATTAGTTTATTTTTTTAGATGCGAAGATTTAATCGAAGTAAATGATATATTTCTTGAAATGACCCTCCTTAGGATTAATCAGAAGATACAGGGTGGTAATAAAATATTAAACCCATTTCAAAAATTCATTTAAAAAAAGCAACTTAATACTGTTACAACTACGTTTTTTTTAAAAATGAGAGAGCAAATGAAAAAAGTTTTTTTTCAGATAGATAACTCGGAGTTACGGCGTTCTAAATTCCGTATAATCGTTATAAATCGTCAGAAGCCGATGCGCGTTTTCTGGTTTACTTTTTTAGTTTTTCTTGAAAATATCGAAAAATATTTCATTTTCACACTACATGTGAATTAGCAAATTAAAAAGCGTAAAATTCCCTACAAATGGATGCTCTTATTTTTCTAACTTTGATATTTTCACAGATAATGGCTTTCAAAAATGGGAGCAGTCCAAAAATTTACGACCATCGTAACGAAGCGTTCCTATCTGAAAAAAAAAATTAAAATACTCTCTCATTTAAAAAAAACGCTGTATTAGGGTCTTTTGTTTCTATTAATTTTTGAAATAGGTTCAATATTTTATAAACACCCTGTACATTTTCATTCCCGGCTTCTTGTATATAGAATAATACAGGCTTCCGCAATACATAAGAAGCCAGTGAGTCGTTTTCAAATTTTTTCGGGACGAATTCGAAATGATCAGATATTACAATATTATATTCATAAAAACTTCAAACATTTTTTCAAATATACTGGGTAATAATTTTGGTGCAAATTAAAATCTGAATTTTGGTTTCTGAATTGGGGCAACCACAGGATATTAAGGATATTCTGATTACGAAACTCGATCTCTAAATAGCTTGTGCTTTATATCTCAGATGTTGTTTAAAATGTACCTAATTAGGATTAATTAGAATATATATTTATTTATTCTCGGCTTTTTGAATGCAGAAAAGTTTACTAATTCCTCTATTTTCCTAAAAATTTTCTCGCTTCCCCCTCTGTAATTAATTCCATATAAAGTATAAATTCACAAGAAAAGATGACTAGAAACTCCTGGTGCCCTATATTATCGTTATTAGTAACCAGAAAATTTATTATCACTAGTAGACCAGCAAAAGAGAGCTTATGCCTACCAAAGAGAAAACTATTACAGATATGGTTTAGTTGAAAAACACCACCCATAAAAAGTTTAATGTCAACGTAAGGAAAATATTTAGTGCATTATAGAATCAAACAGAATTGTCTGCAAATATTTCAATTATTTAAGAAATTCTTGATCGGTATGTTTATTTATACTGCATATGTAACACTTTTATTTTATGAAGAATTAATGTTCACAAAATTAGTATCGCTGTTGGATGCAAATTTTTCCAAAGTATAATAGGAATATAAATCAAATCGACCCAGGGTCGGATTAGGCCTTGTAGGGGCCCTTTGGCAATGTTTTGGGGCCCCTCGTCGCCTTACCAACTTCCAAAACCGGCTATTTTCGTTGGTTTTAATTTATTCTGTGTATAAGCAGTTTTAAGTAGTAAATTTTGGAAACAAAAAAGAAGATTTAATTGCGAGCCACTTTCAAGAGAGTTGGTTTCAGTATCTCGCGTAGAAAAAAAATTAAAATTTTAAAATTATTTTAAAATATATATATATATATTGTTTCACCTATTGAGGTCACCTAACGCCAAGCCAAAAGTAATCCACATCAATCGGCTAACCCCCTACCGGGCTACTGATCACAGTTCGGTGTAATGAGACTGCCGGGACGTCAGTATTTGAAGAGGGGAGCAGTGTTACAGTCATGGAAAGTCGCTTCCCAGCAATGCAAGTCTTATGGTTGGGAAGAGAGTTTTACAAGGTGAAGCATGGAGTGACCTCAGCGACTCTCGTGGCACGCATGACTTTGGCGACAAACTTGGCGACCATTTTGGCGACCTTGGCGACAAATAGATTATTCCCGAAAATGCAACCCTTTTCTTGATATTTCTATTAGGGGCCAAGATCTAGATTTTTCATGAAAATTCTATGTGACGTCACGGCCTAACGGGGAGAGTATATAAGACCGCGTTCGGATCACAGCAGCGTCTTTTGATCGACTGGTTACTTCGCTTTGAAGCGTGAACGTCTTCGGAGTTCTATCCGCTGTGTGAGCTAATCAGCTGGTGAGCTGAGCTGTTATTGTCGTTACTAGTTATTTGCTGATTGTTTGTGTTGTTAGATATCAAAGTGCTGAACTGTCATTACCTGTGAATTGTTGTCTATTTACATTGGTAATCTGTGCAAGGACTATTGTTTCCTGTACCTGTGCTACGTGTTTTCCTGCATATTTGTAAATAAACCTTCATTCTCCATTATCCTGCGTGTTGGACTGTTTACACCGTACACCCACGGTAAGATTTTGTGCAACACTGGTGTCCAGAAGTGGGATATTTGTGTATGGTGAAAACGAGATCTCAGACAAAGATGGCTGAGAACGCTGATCTACTTGCTCTGCTAGCCGAGATGAAGAAATCTATGGAGAAAGGACAAGAGGAAATGAGGAAAGGACAAGCAGAAATGAAGGATAGAATGGAGAAAGGACAAGAAGAAATGAAGGATAGAATGGAGAAAGGACAAGAGGAAATGAGGAAAAGACAAGAAGAAATGAAGAATCAGATCCAATCACACGTTGAAAGTAAAGTCGGAGAAATTAAAGATCATGTCAGCAGTTGCATAGAGAAAATAGAAGATGTCCAAAGCGTGAAAAGAGAGATTGGAGAGGTAAAGGGCGAGGTTGAAAGGAAGATCGAGGAAGTGAAAGACAAAGTACAAGGCAAGATAGAGGAAGTGGAAGACAAAGTACAAGGTAAGATAGAGGAAGTGGAAGACAAAGTACAAGGAAAGATAGAGGAAGTCAAAGAAAAAGTTCAAGTGAAGATCGGCGACCTAGAGAAGAGGCTTAGTGAACTCGAGGACAGACCAATCAATTTCCCGTCAAATCCAGACCTCACGTATTCCAGACCAACGGTCAAATCCCTGACATTCGACGGACAAACGTCTTGGACTGTTTTCAAAACTCAGTTTGACGTTGTGAGCTCTGCGAACGGATGGAATAATCGTGTGAAAGCCAGTCAACTTGTGGCCTCTCTCCGAGGAACAGCGGCGGAAGTTCTTCAGGGAATACTTTCTGATAAGTTGACGGACCTTATGACCATCGAGAACGCTCTAGAAGCCCGATTCGGAGACAGTCACCTTACCCAGTTTTATAGGACTGAATTGAAGACGAGACGGCAGAAGCCAGGAGAAAGCCTTCAGGTATTAGCCGCCGATGTGGAGCGACTAATGAGCCTGGCCTACGTCGAGTGCCCTCAGGATGTCCGAGACAGCCTAGCAGCCCAGTACTTTGTCGACGCTATCAGAGATGAAGATACTCAGCACGCAACAAGGTTGATGGATGCCAAAGACTTGAAATCAGCCTTAGCATATAGCATGAAGTATGAGGCTACGAAAACTGTTTCCAAAACATCCCGAAATGTAAGGTCGATAGAGGTAGAGGATGGTACCGGGAAAGAAAAAGATGAAAAATTCGACTGTTTATTGAAAACTTTAGAAAAATTATTAAACAGTCATGTTGCTGGGAAGAGGAACACTCCTCGACGAAATCCGAACGTGACTTGCTGGAAGTGTAACAAAAAGGGTCACGTACAGAGGGAGTGCCAGACAATTTCTCCCAACCAGGAAAACTAATGTATGGCCGTCTTACGGGGCGAAGGCTGCCTTTTCTCAATAAAGCCCCTGAAGAAGGACTGAAAGTTTTCGCACTTTGCGGAGGAAAAAATGGATTCTAATTGGAAGGATCTATTTGCGGTATCCCTTGTGTGATGTTAGTGGACACCGGCGCCAATGTCACTCTCGTAAGGACAGACTTGGCCCAGAAATTGAAGGGGAATTTTATTTACACGGCTCCCAACATTTCTTTAAAGACCGCTACTGGTGAAAAGGCGGAGATACACGGGAAGCTGGATGCAGCAATTGAATGCGGATCTAGAAAATTACAACACAAAATCTACGTAGCTGACATCACTGATCCCTGTATTCTCGGCCTAGATTTTCTACAAAAATTTAACTTCATGGTGGACCTGGAGAGGAACGAGATTCGGACAGGAGGAGAGGAAATTCCTTTGTTTTCAGCCAGTGCAGAGGATTCGAAGTTATGCTCTGTATTGGCTAAAGAGAAAACTATTATACCAGCAAGATCGGAATGTCTTATCCAGGGAGTCCCAGAAGCTTCTGGGAAATTCAGATACGCCGTAACGGACTTCCCTAGCCAAGTTTCCCAGAAAGGTGTCCTTGTGGCGGCCACACTCGTTGATTTAAAAAAAGAAGCCACACGTTTCTGTGTTGACTACAGGAAGTTAAACGAGATTACGATGAAGGATAGTTATCCTCTACAACGGATAGACGACACCCTGGATGCTTTGAACGGAAGCCAATGGTTCTCGACATTAGACTTGAAAAGTGGATACTGGCAAGTCGAGATCCAACCTGAAGATAAAGAAAAGACAGCCTTCACCACCGGAAAGGACTCTGGCAATTTAAGGTAATGCCTTTCGGACTTTGTAACGCCCCTGCCACATTCGAACGATTAATGGAGACAGTATTGCGTGGACTTACGTCTGAAGCCTGCTTAGTTTATCTTGATGACATTATTATAGTAGGACGAACATTTCAAGAACATCTTAATAATATTCGTAAAGTATTCCAGAGACTGCAGAAAGCTAACCTCAAGCTACGTCCAAAGAAATGCAGATTCTTCCGAAAGGAAGTTTCTTATCTTGGACACATAATTTCAGCAGACGGAGTTAAAACCGACCCAAAAAAGACTAAGGCAGTAGTTGATTGGCCTCGTCCAGAGACAGTACACGATCTCCGAAGTTTCCTTGGACTTTGCACCTATTACCGTCGTTTTGTAAGGAATTTCTCTGCAATAGCAAGACCCCTACATAAACTAACTGAAGCTAGATCAAACTTTAATTGAACCGAAGAGTGCGAGAAATCTTTCAATAGTCTAAAACAGGCTTTGACAACGTCCCCTGTCTTGACCTATCCCCGGACTGACAAGGAATTTATCTTGGATACGGATGCTAGTAATGAGGGAATAGGAGCCGTGCTCTCTCAGAAGATTGGAAACGAAGAGTGTGTCATCGCTTAGTTCAGCAAAAGCTTGGGTAAGCCAGAAAGAAATTATTGTGTCACGCGTAAAGAATTACTAGCCATCGTGAAATCTATAGAGCATTTACATCACTACCTCTATGGACGTAAATTTCTTCTCCGGACTGATCATGCATCCCTTAGATGGTTTTTGAATTTTAGGGAACCTGAAGGCCAGATAGCTCGCTGGATCCAAAGACTGCAAGAATATGACTTTGAAATCCAGCATCGCAAGGGAACCTCTCACGGAAATGCAGATGCGCTCTCTCGAAGACCCTGTAAAGAGAGTTGCAAACATTGCACGAATGCAGAGAAAAAGTTCGGAATGGAAACGGACATTTCCGTGAAAGTTTTAACAATTGATGATGCCTGGTCTTCAAGTGAGGTTCAAAAGGCACAGCTAGAAGATCCTGCTATTAGGCCAATTCTGGAGAGGAAATTAAATTCGGAAGATCGAACATCTTGGCAAGAAATCGCTCCGGAAAGCCCTGCAACAAAACGATATTGGGCTCTTTGGGACTCCTTACACCTTAAGGATGGTGTTTTAAATCATAAGTGGGAGAGCGACGATGGAAGTTCTTGTCGCTGGCAACTAATTCTCCCGAAAAGCAGGATTCAAGAAGTTCTACGAGAGACTCATGACAGCGCAAGTGGAGGCCATTTTGGAGTTATGAAAACTTTGAGCAAAACCCGAGAAGGATTCTATTCGGATAGACTTCGCGCCGACGTCGAAAAATGGTGCAGATAATGCCACGCTTGCGGAGCCCGAAAAGGATCCAAAACAAGAACTAAAGGCCGTTTACAGCGCTATAATGTAGGCGCACCTTTCGAAAGAATGGCTTTGGATATTTTAGGACCTCTTCCTGTAACGACAAAGGGCAATCGGTATGTATTGGTATTGATGGACTATTTTACCAAATGGCCAGAGGCAATCCCCATTCCAGATCAAGAAGCCTCAACTGTGGCTGAAGAACTTGTTCGAGCATGGATTTCGCGGTATGGCGTACCTATGATATCACATTCGGATCAAGGTACAAATTTTAATTCCGCTCTCTTTACTGAGCTCTGCAAACTTTTAGGAATTCTGAAGACTCGAACGACGGCGTTACACCCTGAGTCCGATGGCATGGTCGAAAGGTTTAATCGAACAATTTTAAATCATCTATCTTTATTTGTATCGAAGAATCAGACTGACTGGGATACACATTTACCACTCTTTCTCTTGGTCTATAGGAGCGCAGACCATGAAGCGACCGGATGCACTCCAGCAGATATGCTTTTTGGTCGAACACTGCGATTGCCATGTGATATCCTATTTGGACGACCGAGTGATATGCCTTCCTCGCCAATTGAATACCTGAATAATTTAGAGGCACATTTGGAAAGCGTACATGTGTCTGCCAGAGAGCGAATTAAATTGGCCAGTGAACGAATGAAGACTTGCTACGATTCCGGAGCAACCGGCCATCATTTTAAGGAGGGAGACCAAGTCTGGATGTATAACCCCAAGCGACGGAGAGGTCTGAGCCTGAAATTACAGCAGAACTAGGAAGGACCTTATACTATCGTCAAGAAACTGAACGATGTCATCTACAGAGTTCAGAGGTCACCTAACGCCAAGCCAAAAGTAATTCACATCAATCGGCTAACCCCCTACCGGGCTACTGATCACAGTTCGGTGTAATGAGACTGCCGGGACGTCAGTCTTTGAAGAGGGGAGCAGTGTTACAATCATGGAAAGTCGCTTCCCAGCAATGCAAGTCTTATGGTTGGGAAGAGAGTTTTACAAGGTGAAGCATGGAGTGACCTCAGCGACTCTTATGGCCCGCATGACCTTGGCGACCATTTTGGCGACAAATAGATTAGTCCCGAAAATGCAACCCTTTTCTCGATATTTCTATTAGGGGCCGAGATCCAGGTTTTTCCTGAAAATTCTATGTGACGTCACGGCCTATCGGGGAGAGTATATAAGACCGCGTTTAGATCACGGGAGTGTCTTGGATCGACTGGTTACTTCACTTTGAGAACGTCTTCGAAGTTCTATCCGCTGTGTGAGCTAATCAGCTGGTGAGCTGAGCTGTTATTGTCGTTACTAGTTATTTGCTGACTGTTTGTGCTGTTAGATATCAAAGTGCTGAACTGTCATTACCTGTGAATTGTTGTCTATTTACATTGGTAATCTGTGCAAGGACTATTGCTTCCTGTACCTGTGCTACGTGTTTTCCTGCATATTTGTAAATAAACCTTCATTCTCCATTATCCTGCGTGTTGGACTGTTTACACCATACACCACAGAGAGACCTTTTGCAACAATATTAAACAATGCGAAGTTGTTAATGTTTTAAAATAATTTGAAATTAATTAATGAAATAGTTTACAATTTTATTGATAGAAAGTATTATCTTATTTACTTAGATAAATAAAATAGTCATGCGAGATAAATAAAATAGTCATGCGAGATAAATAAAATAGTCACCGCAGGCATTATGATAAAAACAAATGCAAAATTGCGATTTTAAAATTATCAAACATCTTAAATGCAACTGATATACTATATAAATTTTTCTAAATTTAGCTTTCATATTTTTCTGAAGAATTATAGCAAGCTGAATTGTTTTTTCCTTTATAAACAGTCACTTATAAAGTTTGAATTACAAACTATGCGTATTCCAGAAAAACCGCCAATTTCAGAAAAGAGTTCACCAAACTGCGCCATTGTACAGAAACAAGCAAAGCATTCGATTTAATTGCATTAGTGAGTGATAGAACAAATTTGTCAATTTAGGCTTTTTTGTACTTTTTACTTAAGTTATAAATAACACTATTTCCAGAAAGAAAAATCTTTAAAAGCATTGTGACGTATGCCCTACTCCGACATTGATTAAAGACTGGGTGTGTGCGCTCCTAGGCGCTGGTCACTTCCAGACTCATCTGCACAATAGACACATCCCCTTACCTTTCTTGTTGTCTTCAAACACCGGGAATCCTCACCCCTCTTTTGACGGGCTATTTACTGCCTTTTCATTACCGACTTTCATCTACCGATTGCACCCTAAGCAATATTCCTAAACAGGTGTTTTTTGTGGTGACAAGTGTGTTCCCATAAAAGCACAAGTAGGGTTTTTCTTCTCTGTTGCGATATAAGATCTGGACGGAGAAACTACAGAGGAGATGAGATCCCGACAGCCAAACTGGTGGTCGCATTCAACGAAGGTCCGATTTGGACAGTTTCGCGAAACCCGCTAATTATTTCTTATCAGTGAATGGACACCCCGCCTTGGGGCTTACTCTATTATCTTGTTATTAATCTAGAATTATTATACTTGTATATAACTCTATATTTACTCCAGAAGAATTCTCAATAAATTATGTTAAAATTTAACATAGCTGTAATGTTCTTTTAAGCATAACTGCAAGACGTTACAGCATTATACAAATTAAAATAACAGTTTTGTTGCAGCATGAGCACTACACGTTACGCATTCAAAATCATTTCAAAACAATTTTATGTATATTTATAAAAATAAAAATTATACAGATAAGTTACCAATGAAATGTAAAATGGCCACCTTTGACAAATCTTTTAGTACACCTATAAGCAAAGCACGAAACAACCATTTTTCGTGAAAAGTGACAGCTCGACAAGCAGGCAAGTAAGGTTTACTTCATAGGAATAACATTACAGAGGTTTCCAGCGATATTGGCACGCGCGTTTCTGCCAACGTTCGCGTGCCTCATTGTTGGAATACTTCTGCAACCCTATTCGTTCTCTCTATTTGTTATCTTTACTCTACGGACGAAACATCAGACAAGACGCCTTCCGGCTGCAAGAACAACATTCTTTCCCTTCTCCTTCCCACCCAAAGCACCTGTCGTACAGGGAGTCCGAGGCCGAATCTTAACGGGGAGTCCGGATCTGTAAGGGGAGTTCGAGTCCCAATACGAACGGGGAGTCCGGATCCTTAAGGGGAGTTCGAGTCCTTAACGAGGAACGAATTCGTTCCTTTTGGTCGGACTCGAGTCCTGTCGTTCCTTTTGAGGATCCGGATCTTCGAATTCGTTCCGGAGTGAACGACACATCACTATTTGAAACGTTTATGTTTTTTTATTTTTTTCATACTTTAAAAGTATTTATATTTCTCCATTAAGAAATATATAATTTATCTTCTCTTGTTTCATGATTCACGGGGGGCAATACAAAAGCTGTTTACTAGAAGTTACTTTTATAAGATCTGGATTCTTTTTTATTTCATAACTGTATTGACTAATCTGTCATTCATGAATTCGAAATGTATATTTTAAGAATGTTTCTTCTTGTTTTTTAGGCATTTTGAATTGCGTTCTTCAGCATGCTGCAACTGAAACAATTAATTGGTAAAATTATTTTCTTTAGCAGTTGATGTGCATTTAACTAATAAATTTATGTAAATAATATGATAGTCATATTTTTCAGAACATAGGAAGGCAGGATGAAGGTTTGTTCTCCGGCGTATGCTCCAGAACGGGGTTCTTAGCTTGTGCCGGGTTAACAAAAACAAATCTCGAATATCACACAAAAATCTAAAATCTGCCTGAAGCAATATTTCAGAACATATTCCCTGATGCTATTTCGAAAATAAATAATCACTTGTCTGTTATTGTTTCCATCTATTATTTGCAACTTCAGAACTATCTGTTTAATTTATAATTCAGGAATAGTTAGTAAAGTAAACAATCTGTAATCTAAGGAGCATCTCTGAAATATAAAAAAGTCAATTTTATTATATTTAGAAATGCTATTATTGTGTGTGTAATAAGTAAATGAAATAAAAAGTTTTTATTTAATTATTATCTTTTATTGTAAGGTTGATTTATTAAAAATGAAAACAGTTTATCCTATTTCCCGGATTTGTGAAAAATTTAGTCTGAATCTGTTGTATTTCTTGAACAGCAGGCAGAACAACAGACTGCACAAAATATACTATTCATTTCAAGTAAACATTAAAAATGGTTTGATTACTTATTATTTATGAATCTTCTTATGGTTTATGTAATTTAGCTGGGTTTTTTCTAAACTTAGTTTCAAGAATTTTTTTCAGCTTTTAATAAAACAATATTATACACAACTGCGGTTCACAATTTCTCAGACTAATATTAATATTTATATCTTCAAACCTCGGGATCTGAGTTAAAAGGTGCAGTGTTAATTATAACTTAAGTATTTAACTAAAGTAAAACTATCCAATAAAGCTTTACAAAAAAAAAAAAAAACTTTTAATGCATGAGTAGCCGAATTAGTAAAATTAAGTATCTTAAATATAACAGTTCATAAATCATAACATTTTAAATTGTTTATTCATAAATTATGTAATGTGAATTATATCAGAATTATGTTAGAAAAAATTATATGCATTCACTTTTCAATGATCCAACTAAATTAATTACAATGCATATGTTGTTTTTACCCAAATATATGAATTTATTTCTGTATTATTAGCTTGTTATGATAATTATGTATTGCAATTCTAGGATCCATTATTTCGTCATATTTAGGACCTTATAAAAGGTATTTTATTTATGTATTTTTAATGCATTAAAATGTTTTTCTGTTATAGCTACAAACTGTTTAAAAAATATTTGATTCATTATATTTCTACAGCAATAAATTAGTTGTTGAAGCCAAAGATACCTGTATGATAAAGTGTCCAGTACTTCTCTTACAAAAAATAGATATTAAAGTAAGTATTCTTTCTTCTCAATTTCTTATTTAAAAAATCTTAATTGTAGCCAATTAATTTATCCTTTTCTGTTTGTTTGAATGAAACAATATTTAACCAATTAATTAGCATTTTTGAAAAAACTAAATCCAAGGCAAAGATAATTTTAAAATTTTCTTGATACTACATTGGTTTAAAAATTAAAGGAAAGTTCTTGCATGTATAGTTAATTTTGTAAGATATTAAAACGACTCATAATTCAGGTAACCCCATACTTGTCGCAAAATTTGTTAAAAAAAATCATTGCATTTTTTTATTGATGTTTTTTAATATTTATAAAATTCCAAATTGATTAATAAAAAAAACACTATATTTTTCTTTATTTATTATTAACGGTATTTTAAGGATATAAAATTGTTCATTAACTTGCCTCATATTTGGGTTTCCTCGCACATCCAGGCTACACAGGAAAGTTTCAATGCAGGCATTTAAGAAATATATGTAATTTTTGGACAGATTCATTTACAAAAATTAAACACGAAAAAATGATAAGTACTGAAATTGAATCCTTTCAAAATATGTTCTAACGGGAAAAAAATATTCTAAATCTACATATTATAATAAAATTACAAGCATTGTGCTGCCTTCTATGAAGCAGGCGTGTAAATAAAAATGATACGGCCACGATAAAAATTGGAATTTCCATGACTTTTTATTGCAAAAGCATAGCAAGATTTGTTCGAATTGGCTGCCCATATGAGTGACGGGCACAACGATTAACCGATTAGTCTTTTTCTGGAGCAATTTTATGACCTACTGGCTCTATGAAGCTATATTTGTGTGTATTATATATTAAACAACTTATCTACTTTAGCAAATAAAATCTTCCAATAAGCCATATTTATAATTTTTAATTTATTGTTATCATTAATTTATTTATCTATGTAAAATTTTTAATAAAAGAAACAAGTTATGGGTATCTGCTATTTTTGTAAAAAGTAACTTAAAAGTTGACAATTTTTGTAGAAGAATTGTTTGCTAATTTTAGAATTATTGAAAAACTCGAACATTTTTATATTTACTTTTGAGTTTAGCAATACATTATCATTTTATTGTAGAAAATATGTGTATATTTCCTTTTTTATCATTATTTTTCTAGCATTTTGAGAATAATGTTAAACAAAAAAAAATTGGTTTTGTTTCAAACTTTTTATAGATAACTTTCTATGAAATTTTTCTTATTATTCAATTTTTATTGCATTATTTTTATTATTTTGGTGTCTTTCAGAGCATTTTCTTTCCAAGTTTGAAGACTTTGTTTAAGCTGACACCTATATTAAAAAAGACTACTTTTGCGCACCACTTTTATCATAGTTTTAAAAGTTGGGCTTTATTTGTCTGATAATTTTTTTCTCCCTACATTCGGTATTATTTGTTAGCATGTCCCCAATCATTGCCAAGCATGAATGCTGGTGTTGCACTGACAAAGAATTGCAAAGAAGTTGAATGTTGGTGCCAGGATTTGTCGAGTTATCACTAAAATTTGGCATGTTTTTGTCTGTGGCTCTCCTAAAAGAATTGTAACTTGCATTGAAATCAGGGCCAGATTATTAAATAGGTAAATTCCATAAGTCCCCGTAATTATGGAGGGCACTCTGGCCTTTTTTTGTGGCACTTTAATTTAATTTTGTGCTTTCATTTAATTTACAAAGGCCGTGCACTCAAACTTATTATTTTAAATTTGGGAACATTGTCTATCAAAATTTCTAATTAGTTACCTTTTGCAAGTTATATTATGTTGCTTTATAATGTCAAATGTCCATTCCTATAATTAAATAGTATTTAGATTGTATTAAAGTTGTCATTTTTTTTACTATTTTGAATAAAATTTCTTTTAAATTTTTCATACATGATATACTGAAACCAACGTTCTTGAAAGTGATCCACAGTTAAATTTTGTGCTGTTTCCAAAAAAAAATTGGTTTTGGAAGTTGGGGAAAGGGGGGGGGGAATCATATTGCCTAAGGGCCCATGGAGGGCTTAATCCAGCCTGATTGAAATAGAACTTTACTTTTTGATAACAGTTAAAAAATTTATTCAGTAAACTGTATTTAAAGTGAGAAAGAGTTCTTAAAGTTCGTGTATATGTGTTATAAAAGGCATAATTCCAGAGCATTTGAATTATGCTATAAAATAACACTATATTAATTGCATGCATTTCCTCCTTTCTTGTTAAAAAGTTTGCAATAAAGGCTCATATGCATGTCAACATCTGAAGGTTAAATAGTTTTCTGATTATGTTATGTTGATATTTAAAGCTAATAAAATAAATTATTGATGAATCGTAGCTCATACTGTGAAATTTAGTTCCAAGAGCATTGTATTTCATCACCAAACAAATCATTGACATGTAATTCTATGTTCCAAATTAAGCAAATACAATATACATTTAAATAGTTACTTATAATTTGTCTTTTTATTTTATTGTATGCTAATTTTAAAAAAATTTTCTTGTTCAAGTTTTAAATTTTGCCTCTTTTTTTTTAAAAAAAAAAAATTAAAATATTCTATATTTTTTCTTGTTGGTTGTTTGCTTGCTTTATAATTTGTTAATAAATATTTATGAATGCTTTGCACTAAGTTTTGTTGTGAGGAATAAATACAATGCTTGAAATCAACATATTTCTGATAATCTTTTGACCATATGCTTGAAAGGAATTTGTTTTTATACTCTAAATTACAGCTTCTTAAACTTGATTCACTTGTACCATCTGTACAATTGTGTGAAAATGTATTTTGTGACTTCATTTTTACTTCCCTAAAAATGCTTCCTAACTTAGGTCTTTACATTTGAAAATGAAGTACCAATTTATGGTGAAGTAAATTTAATTCTGTAGAACAATTTGATCTCTTTAAAAATTATCAATTTCTTGGCTTTTAATTATGGCAGAATACTAATGAGAGAAATATATGTTTTTAAACACAAAGAATCCAAGTTTTGTTGATTACTTAACTCTTTACAGGGCTTTTTTTCTAGTGTTGATGAATAGGTTTTTTGAATTTAGGATTGACATAAAACAAAATCATTTACACATCTAGAAAAATTTATTTCGTTTCAACAATTTTTAGAGGTATGGAATTAATCTTCCCACCACCATTAGGCAGTGGCACTTTTCTGAACAAGCCCTAGAGGTGCTCGCCTCAGACCCTAGGGGGCCTCATCCACATACATCTCATTACTAAGCTGATGTTAAATTAAAATTGTTGGATAGGTCGGGGCCTTAAAACAATGTTGTGCTGGTTGCCTCATATTGTCAAAATCTGCCACTGCCCATATTGTATCGTTAGATCTTAGAAGTATATTAAAACTATAGCATTTAAAATTGGAGGTGTTCAAATCGAAATGGTAAAATAGCTTAACACGGATATTTTAAAAGAATGAGGAACTGGGTGGGCAGTGCACTTCCCACTGCCTTAGAAGAAGTTATTGCAGTGGGATATTCTTCACAATTTTTAAAGTTGATTTTTATTTAGAGTAGAAAGACCGGAAGGCGTACAACAAAGCAAGAATTAGTTCTGTTATTTACTTATTTTATCATTTCAGTTTTAAATAAATGTTTCAAGTCAAAATTATCTCTGTCAATAAGTACAGAATCTGACAAAAATTAGCAAAGTTTTTGTTGCCTAAAACCCTCCCAAGTTTCTTCATTTGGAGTATTAACAGGTGGCATAGATAGCAAGGAGATCTCGGTGCCATAGGTATGGAGGGAAGGGTAATCACAATTTTTTAATAAAACTGATTTTAAATCTAAAATGCCATTTTAATTTTGAAATGTTTCCTCATTATAATTGCAGTATATTTGAATAAATAATACTATATTTTACTTGCAGTGGTGTGGCAAAGGGGATATAGATGCCCTAGGTGCCAGTTTCAGGGGATGCCATGGATACAAAACATTAGTGAAAAACAATACCATGCCTTGGATGCTGTTTTCCATTACTAAGCTACTGATGATGGCTTAGGGGCGAAAAAATATCATGCCTTAGGCACCACTTTACTTTCCCCATGCCACTGTTTACATGAAGCTTGCAAACAACAATAAAAATCTGAATCGACCTTGTCTTATACTACTTGCTTAGTTCTTGAATCAGTGTTGGCCCCCTCAGCATTCTGCTACTCTTATGGTTTTTCAAAACTGCAAATTGCCCTTCCAATACTCTTAACAACTGCAGTGTTGATTGCTAGTTGTGAACATTCAGTAAACGATTCAATATTGTCATTCTTACGAACCATGATGGAACAAGATTTTCATTTCTGACCATCAAGGGAAAAGATATTTGACAAAATTGATTCTATAAAACAGGTGATGAATTTATCAAAATAGAGGGAAGAACAATACATATTAAATCAAATTTAAGCCATTGTTGTTTGAGCTTTCCTTTGTTAATATAAATATATTGTAATTTTTAGTTATGTTTTTTTCCCAAAAACATTGAAATAAAGCCATCCGTGTATGAACACAATATCTTACTTTGTGTTTGTTTCCTAGCAAATTCTGTATAAGATTCCATAATGGAAGGGACCAGGGACGTGGCGAGCGTCTCGCATCTGGGGGGAGGGGGTGAGATCCAAAAAATGCCGACTCTCATGATGAACTTCAACACTTAAAAGACAAATATTTTTATAGTGCCAAATATACATGCTTGTTCCTGCTATGATGCATAATATCATTTTCAATGATGAGGACACGAAATATCTAAGGGCTCAAACAAAGACAAAAGACCTGCCTTCAAAAAGAACATTAAAAAAATAAAGACAAAATTTAGCTTAGCAAAGGCACGATTTTATTCCCTCCTCGGTAGGAAGTCCCAACTCTCGATGGAAAATAAACTCGTCCTCTATAAATCACTTTTGCGACCATTGATTGGCTGTGTTTTCCCAATGTATGTGTGTGGGTTCAACCCATCAGAAAAACTGTGAGCACTACAAGAAAGATATCACAAATGTCCTCAGAAACTAAATTTATTCGTAAAGATCTGAAACACAAAACCATTTGCGATTTATTTACAATATAGCCATAAAATATTTGAACAAAATGGATAATAGATATTAACGAAGCCACAAGAGAGATTCCAGTGCATGGCCCTAGTATAAGAACAGATGCAGAGCAAAGCGCTATTTAAAAGCACCCTCACCTCAAGACTTTATGAATCGCTATATAACCTGATTTGGCCAATATAATCAAAATATCAGAAATACAGTACAATTTTATTAATATAATTTCATTATCACTATAATTACTTTGAACTGAATTTTATTTCTTACCATCATTAAATTCAATTAATCATAAATAATACATTCTGATACATAAATAATATACATACATCTAATATTTAAATAATACGAATAATAATCGATCCTTGGGCGCTTAACATATCATGCCACTAAAATTTCATTCACAGATGTGGACAATAAATAAAAGCACAGTCTGAAAGATCCCTCCTTTGGTCATTTCTTATTACTGAAATAATTATTGTAATTCAGGTATTTAAAATATTATGAAAAAAACACATCAAGGTGTTAATTTTTTTAAATATGTAAACAATAAAAATATCAATTTTATTAATCTTTAATTTTTTACATTTAAAATTTGAGAATTATTTTATTTAGAATCAAAAGGGAAATGTTTATACAGAGTAGATATTTGGCCAAATCATTATTCGTTATATCACTAATCTCGATGTTAAAAAAAACACTGCTTCGAAATTCAACTCAATTCGAATTTCCATTTATTACTATTATATACACGAAAAAGGTTATTTTATTCCTCATCCGAGTACTTGAAAAATCGCAAACATCCGCTGGTAATATATATGCATAAATTTGCAGAATTTTTTTAGATCTATTAAAACAAATCATGTTAAATAAACAAATAATTAATACAACAAAAAGCAATGTAAAATAATGAAAAGCAGTACAACTTGGCTAATTCGAATTTAATTTAGAAAATCTTTGTGTAAAAGTGAATACAGAATGAGAAAACGGCAATTTTAACTAAAAAAGGCAAAAAAAACCTTATTTTTAAAATTTAACACCTTTAATAAAGAATACATAATAAATAAACAGTGTGAAATTTTAATTAACAAAGTAATAATATTTATTGATTTTTTAAAATAATGTTAGTAAACTTACTTAAAGCTTAAATTTAAAATAATTCAAAACGTGAGAAATATTTAATTGCTGTTCTGATTGGATACATTGATTGGATTCTCGAGTCAATAAAGAACCTTAAAAAGTTACTTATTCACGATCGATGAGAATACAAAGTAAGGACGAAAGCAATTTAGAAATATAAAAGAATTTACAATTTTCATTCTTGACATTTAAGTAAGCAAAATAAATTCGAATTACAGATTATATTTAGGCATAATGCGTATAGTAATTTTAAGAATAGAGAAAAAATCGAATTACTTACGAATTCTGATAAAAAATGTTTGAATTAACCAAGTTCGACAGTAATAATAATGATTTAATTCACCTATAGTAAAGCAGGTTTGGTGTATGAAAGTCGTACTGTACTTTATCAGCTACACTCCCGCTTTCTGGATTGATATTTCTTTATGTTGTCTTTAACTTTACCACTGTCTAGAATAGTGTCCATTCTAGTTTCCTGCCCAATAAGAAGTTAGGGGGGTTGTGATATAAAAACAACTGCATTCCCTCGATCATAAATCTGTCTGGTGCAATCCGAAGACACCATGAAATTACAGTATTCTTAAACTGTCCTGCTCGTAAAAGCTTCCAGGGTTGGAAAAGAGATTATTTTGTGTATTTGCTTCCTTATGTGGTATATTTCAATGTTTCTAGACATAATTATCAAGATTTTGGAAGAGAAATGCTGACATTTTACATAAGAGAAAGAACGCCAACCCCAAAATGAGAGCTGGATATATTTCTCTAACATTAAACACACAGACGCACAAAATATAAATAAAGATATTACAGAAAGATTTAAAAAATATGAATTTTTTTTTTTAATCAAAAGTGAACATATCCATTTTGTAAAGTTGGTTTTAGAAGTGGATATTTTTAGTTTTGCTAAAAAATTAAGAACTTTGGGTAATTTTACAAAGGGGAAAAAATAAGTTATGAGACAAAATTGGATGATAACTGCACCCTCGTACAGTTGGGTACTCAGATGAGAAAATTGTAACAAAACGCTTTTTAGAAAAAAAGCGTATATGTTCACTTTTGCCAGGAAGCTCCTCATATGTAGTTCTTTAAATATTAACCTTTCATTTTTAAAGAGGTATTTTTTATAACCATCTTTTCTTTTGAAATCTAGGGAATGCACATTTTTAATAGAGAAAAAGGAATATAAAAAGTTCCCAAACTTTATTTTTAAGCAATAGTTTGTTGCTGAGGTCAGCGGCATAAGATTGTGACATTTCTTAAAATTCCTGAAACAGTTTAGCATTTGAATAATGTAATTATTATTAGCAGCTAACAACTTTGCATATTTTAAGAGGCTAAATTTTACACTCTCAGGATTGAAGATGTTTCAATGCAATCACTGAATGTTACTGCTAGTCAAGTTTCTTTCTGTATAAAAAAAAAAATCGATAATGGAAAAAAAAATTATAGTAAAGTTGGAGAGAAAAGAAATCCATTCATTCATATAAACTTAGCAAGGAAAGGTTAAAATATGTTTCATACTGAGTCAATATTTGTCTCCTGTCGTATAATAAATCGCACCATTATGGCTTGTATATCAAATTAACAAAATTTTTATATAAAATAATTTTTTTATAAATATATGATGAAAGCTAACATACTAAATGACTGTTATTTAAAAATTGTTAGCATCTCTCAAAGTTTCTTAAATCAATATTATAAAAAATTTAAATAATTATTCCTTTTATATGCTGTGGAAAAATTTTCGTTAATGTTTTCTTATATTTAAAAATATAAAAATAATATGCAAAATAAGCCCACAGTAAACATTAAAATTTAAACTGTCTTTTCATTTTTCTGATTATTGTTACTCAATTCTTCTATCGAATTAATGTTATTTTTTGAATTCTAAGATATTAAGAAAACATAGTATTGATATTTTCTCTTTTAACTCATCTGAAAGAAAAAAGTAATAAAGACTTAAGATAGATGAGGATATTTGCATTAAAAACTCTTTACTGTCTCGCATGTGAAGTGAAAAAAAAAATTATAAACTCCAAAAAATTCGACATCGAGAGTTTGATGATTTTCTACATTAGAGTACCCAAATACAAAAAAAGCATTTTCTGGAATTATATATGTTACACCAACTATACACCGATTTCGGTGTGTAGTAATTTTGTCGGCAATATCGACTTGCCGTGGTCCCCGATTCAGGGTAATAAAACTCGGCAGGGGTCCAAGGGTTTGTAGGGGGATGACACTTTTATTAGGGAGTACACTAGAAAGTCTAGAGAAGAACAATGCCGCTGTTTACAGATGGGTAACGGAAAATTTCGGGATCTACAAAACAGTGGCATCTCATTTCTTTCATTGCTCTGAGAATTTATCTTTATTTATTTTACTACAGAAGGGAAAGTTTGCCCGAACCCCGGGCAGTTAACAATAGTCATGCCACGCATACCCCTGAACTCAGAGTCGGAACGGCTCCCTATCGGTGACAACAATGGTCTGCAAGAAAATTTAAAAACCAACTTAGTAAATAAAAGTTTACTTTGTTTTTTTCAGCGTTTCAATAAATAATTCTGCAAATGTTGTGGATACGCAGAATAAAATAATACGTTTGATTACTTTTTCAAAATTTGCTGACTCATTTAGTCAATTTGCTGACTTCAGAAAAATCTGGGGGGGACACCCCCTACCCCCCTTTGCCACGTCCCTGGAAGGGAATCAAAAACTTATACGGTATGCCAGGTATCATTTATTCTTACTCTAACCCCTGGTCTTAACCCATACTTTAAGAAAAGCACCTTTATAAGCAAGTCGAACTTATGCAATTGAATCTCTGACTATTTCATTTACATGTAACACATCTTATCTACATAAATGATTAATCTTTTTGTTTGTCAGCCCAACTCATTACTTGGTTCATTTCTCTAAGATGGTTCATAATCGCCTATAAAAGATTCTCAACTTCACAGTCGGATGATTATTAGTTTGAGTCGGTATTCCAATTAAAATTTGTTAAGCATCTTATTCAGTGCATTTTAAAATTGCTCATGATCAAATCTCATCATCTGACTATAATTAAGGCGTGTCCCTAACAATCCCTGTATAATTTAAGTTAAAGAGAGGCATTTACCAAATAGTCCAACAAATGAAATTTATTTTATGACTGTAAAAAATTTGTGTTAATGTTTTGCTTTAAATTGTGTGTAAATGAAGAGGTATTTACACCAATTTTTTGTTTAGATGTGTAAATGTTTTGGCTTAAACTTTAGTACATCGAATTTAATGTTATTCGTCTCGGATAAAATATTAGTACAATATACTAGTATGTTCACTTAAAAATATTTTTTCTATGTTCTCATTGGAATTTTATTGTAAAATTTCAATTTATTTACTATTCTGCATGGTTTTCAGGATCATTTAAGTTATCTCATTGAAGAAACTCTGAATTCACATCATGAGCAATATGGTTGCTCATCAATATCTCTCTTAACGATGTGGTATTTATGGAATGAGGAGTTTCACATAGCACTTCAAGAGGTAATATATTTTTAATTTGATGATGCTGTATGTAAAAAAGTAGCTTTAGTTTTCAAGATTAAATTAACTTAATGAATATAAGAAATTTTCATGAAATAGTAACCTTTCTTTCAAACGTTATTGAAAACTATATAAAAGTAGTTTTGTAACTTTATAAGAAAATAAGTTTGTATCAATCTATTTCCTTTCCATTTAAAAAATATTTATTCTACAAAATTTTATGTCTAAACTTTAGAAGTATGCTTTTATTATAATTATTATTGCTTATGTATAGACATTTGTTATATTTCAATCTGTTATGCACCTGAATAGATTAAGAATAGGTGTGTTGAAGATGTGGTCAGTTCAAGACTTGCACTTTATGATTTTTTTATGCATCATAAATACATTTTATCTAATGCACTAAGAAATAACCATCTATCATGCACTGTGGATACAAAAATAATAGATTGTTTACTTATTACTAGAAATCTTCAGAATCCTTATGTTTTTGATCTGTTCATTTTGTGTATATTTATTAATTTGCCAGAGCAAGAATAAAAGGTGATTGAAGCAAAATTTAATTTCCCCCTTCCCTCCTCCTCACTATATTTGACTTTAAAAGTGAAATAAACAATCTAATATTTTATCCTTGTAATGTTCCACACAATCAATGACCCGGCCATTTATACCCATCCTCATTGCAGTTAAGTAAAGATGACATACCTAAGAGAGACGTATTTGTTTGTGTGTCTTGAATCCACCATTTAAAACCAAGTTTAAGACATCCATTTGGTGATCATTTTTTTCTTATTTTAAAGCATAGTACTTGAAATGTTGTAATACACCAATTTGCTTCAGTGTAAATTTTGAATATGGAAATGATAGTAGCAAGCCAAGTTGTTGCTGTGTAAATGTTAAATATGGAAACAGAATGTTGATGGAAAAAAAACTGTATTGTAAAAGGCTGCAGTATAATTAAATGTGAACTACATTATGCCCTAATGATAAAGGCTTTCAGCATCATACATCTTTCACTATACAATGTATATAAAGTATATTTTTGCTATTAATCTCCAACCATATTGCCAAAATGCTTGCTTTGAAGGTATGACAGAAAAAAGAAGAAAACAATTAAATATCCACACACACATTTAAGACTTTCACTTATTATTATTATTTATTTATTATTATTATTTTTTTTTTTTTTTGAAGTTCAAAGTGATAGAGTTTTGTACTATGCCTTTGTTTTGCAGTTTAATGAAGTTGTCTAATAATTGTTATGCCTCTGATTGCTATGTTTGAGATTTGTATGTGTGAAAAGATAAATTACTTTTTATAGAGTATATGCAATAAGTGATTGATTTATATTGATGGATGAAATTGTGTCTGATACACCACTGAAAACTAAGTAACAAACCACTTAATTTATTTTCAGTTATAATAAGTAAATAAAACTGATATACACCTTAAAAAGAAGCAAACAAAATAATTAAAAAGTAAAATTGGTTTGTAAATGACTGAGATTGCGAAATTTAATGGCTTGTCTTTGAATACAGTATCATTAGAAAATATCTGTATCATTAGATATATTCTATAACATCAAACAATGCATCACTTCGTCAGACATAACATCACTTCATCAGACAAATCTGACAAATTTCTTCACCCCAAAAGATTGTCAATGTAAATGTGTATGTGATGTATTAATGAAATGTGATTTTATTAAATGTAAATGTGATCCTTGAATTATTGCATTAGTTTCTTCAATGTGCCTTGATTACTTAATTCTTTTTTAAAAATATATAGTGAGTTGTATTGTGTAAACTATAAGTTGTAAGTGTTGATTCAATGAAAGAATGCCAATCTTTCCCTCCATTATAGACTGATCAATTTTACTAAGTATTTTAAACTCAATGTAATTTTTTTACAAATGTACATGCAGTATGCATTTTTTTATTTTTATTTTTTCAGGGTTGTGAGATTACAGATATTGTAGAACATTCCCAAAATATTCTAGAACTTGTTATTTCTCATCTGTCGGATATTGCTATACTTTGCGATGAAACATTTTTAGGAAGGCAAGATAAAAATAATAAATCTCTACAAATTCAGAATTCTGAAAGTTCTTTTTGTTTGTCAAGAAGACATCCATTTGACAAATCCAGTGAAAAATCTGGTATTTCTCAGAATTCATCAAACAAAATTCCTATTGGGGTTCAATATAGTAGTCGTCATTTTTCACCTTCCCAATCACATTACACAGTTGGAGAGCAAGAAGGTCTAGTTCATAAGACAGATGAAGAAATTTATGAAAATAATTGCCATGAGAAATATTCACAAACAGAAACATTAAAATGTTCAATGAAATCCCTAGTCGAAAAGTTGAGCCATGGAGCTGCTGAGTTTACAGATTTAATATACAATGCATGGACAAACCAAGTTGAGACTTCAAATTCTGTTAAGTAAGTAAATTCAGTATGAAAATTTTCTAATGATATGAAGTAGTATTTCATTTTTCTGAGCATCTTTACATTAATATTTTATAGATTTAATATTGATGGTATAGTTATTTGCCCTGTTACTTTGCCAAGTTCCTATTCTACAGTTGTTGATGGATTAATATTCAAATCCAATGTAAGGTACCTCCATGATCAAGATTTGAATATTGAAAAAAGCAGAGCTTTGGTAATTATTGTAATTCAATGTTAAGCACTTTGCACAAATTTTGCAAATATTGTCTTTTTTCAATTAACTTGTTCAAGACATTGCAAATGGGTACTTTTCCGTTAGCCGGGCGCAAGCGAAAAATCCCCAAATAATGTAGAATTGAGCCAAATTTCTTACAACCATTCTCTTGGCGACTTGGCTCGCGTTCTGTTAACAATTGGCGACATTTGCGCCCAGCTAATGGAAAATCGCTTCGCTCTTGGCGACTTGGCTCGTGTTTGGTTCACAATTGGCGCCCGGCTAATGGAAAAGTACCTGCAAATGTTAAATAATTTATCAGTGCCATTATAGGACTTGTGTTGTTATTTTAAACTGTCTACGTATATTCACAGGAAGAATGCATAATGTATTCTTATACAGTGTTGCTCTAATTTTTTCTTTTAACACAACTGATAAGTTTTATAAATAAAATGATTAAAAGTTTCAAGATTAATCGACATCTGCCAGATGCCAATTAATCTTGAATTATTACATATTTATTCACAAAATGATTATACAAATGTAATTGCATGTTCCCTGTACTTTTTAACCAGCCTTCTGTATGAAAAACTTTTCATTATACTCGGGAAATGCTAATATTTTTTAAATTATTATTATTAATCATTAACATATGTGCAAGTATTTTTGGGGATACCAAATTTTTCATTTTTATAAAAAATATTTCCTAATCAGTTTATATAATTCTCTTATGTGGTGACAGAGAAGGGTCGAATTGTCCCTCTCTTGACAACTTAAATTATCTGATGTTTAATTTAAACATCTTATAACCCATTTTACAACCTTTTACCTAAAAATGTGCAATTTAAAGAGAAAAGTGGCTTGAAATGTGTCCATTTTAACTATTCAAAATTGAAACCATAATAATTATGTATTTTTAGCTTTTTAAAATTGATAAGATACAAAGTTTACTCATGTTATGTTGCTCAGAAAGCTTCTCCACATGTATAAAGACTCGCTCCAGTTACAGTTTAGTCAAGGAAGGTACAACATTTTTCTCTGGGTTGTCATTTATGTTTTTTAAAACTCAGAAAATGTGAGTAATCGAAAGATGAAATATTCCATTCCTCAACCTTTTAACTAAAAAAACTGCAGGAATTCGAAACTGCAAGACTTAAACTTATTTTGTTCAAACTATTTAACTCAAAATAAAATAAAAATCGTCTCGGACTCTCTGCAGATGTAAACAAACCAAGCTTTCAAGCTGTTGTCAAACCACGATTAAAGAAATTCGGCCCTTTTTTTTGTAGCCACATAAGAGAATTATATCATTTCTTGGCAACTTAAATTTTCTGAGGTTTAATTTAAACATCTTAGAATTATATATATTAGCATTCAGATTGCATTCTAACATTTACATAGAAATCTCTTTGCTACCAGAAGATTTTAATTTCAGTAATTGATGAGAAATTAATTTTAGGTGTTCATGCAATTTCAGATA
The DNA here is from genome assembly GCA_013235015.1 of Araneus ventricosus. Classification (NCBI taxonomy): domain Eukaryota; kingdom Metazoa; phylum Arthropoda; class Arachnida; order Araneae; family Araneidae; genus Araneus; species Araneus ventricosus. The sequence continues at coordinate 709,837 of BGPR01000026.1, forward strand.
ATTTAAATTTACTTTCAGTAATTAATTTATTTATAATTTCCTGTTACTGAGCTATTTCCTATTACGAGCTGGGATCACTTGTGACCCAAAAAGAATTACAACATGATTCTTGGGGGTTGGGGAGTGGAGCGAGCAGGGGGTGTAACCCCCCTAGTCTTGATTATTTCATATATTTTATATTTGTGTAACATCAGTATTGGTACAGTGGCTATTTGATTGCAGTATGGGTGGGGAGGAATATCATATATAAAATAGCTTGATTAAAACTTAGCAGTACAAACTTGGTGAAGGATCCCAATTATTATCATCCCAATTTATGTTTGATATTGTAGTAAGTAATATTTATAGAAAAGTACCAATATAATCATTATTTTTCAAGATACTCAACGACTTACAAGGATTTAATTGGATCATGTAAATTTTTCTCATATTTCTGCCATATAAGTAATGTATTTTCTCCAAAAATGAATTAAAATTTAAAAAAATATGTGCTATGTTAACTATAAAAAATGTGAGTTTTATGTTGACACATGTTTTATTTTGAATAAACAGTGTTTTAAAAGTAAAAAATTAAGTTATACAGTGTTTCACTATTATGCTGTGTTCCATTCATTCTCTAGATTATCAAAGGAAGCATTGCTTTTGAATATGCTCATTTAGGATATTCTGAAGATGTGTGTGTCACTTTGAAGAAGTCCCCTGAAGAGTTAGAAGTGTCAGCAAAAGATGGGTGGATAAGAAAGTGCTGTGATCTCCTCTTAGATGTAACAGTATTATCCTTTTCATTTTTCTTCGATTATTATTACAGTAAATTCTCGATTATTCGGCATTCAAGTATCCGGAAAGTTCAACTAAAAGGAAAAATTAGAAAATGAGTTTTTCTAAAAATTTTACATCCGCGCGCCAAAATTTAGCATGCGTGCGTCCGTGCCATTACATTCATGCGGACAATTTATTTCTTGAATGCAACGTCCACTCCGCACAGAGAGGCTTATAAAAAAAGCAATATACAGTACTGTGACATACACAGACTTGTTTTATGGGGGAGGTCAAAAGCAAAAGTGACAACCCCCCCAAAAAATAAAAGGTCCTCGCCTTTCGCAGAAAAACGAGATCTAAAGACGAAATCGCAACCAAAAAAAAAAAGGTATCTCCAAATACCGGCAGGTGTTGATTTCAATTACATAATATCACGTGCAGGAGAATTGGAGGCAAGCATATTGCGCAATAACCCTTGAAATTTTTTAAAAGATAATTAGTTTCGATATTCAATCTGGGATTTGTTTATGATAGAGTTTTATGCTTGCTGAGTAGAATATTTTTCAGTTTCATCGGCTATTTTTATATGTTTATATTTTTACAATCTATGTATTTAAAAAATAATAAAAATTGGCTACAGATCATACTTTTTTTTATCATCAATGCTAAATTAAAATCTTCATAATATGTTTTGTAAATACAATGTTATGGAAGATACAGAAGTATTCTTAAAAATTATATTTAATGCGCATTTCAAAATGACAAAAACAAATTATTTGGCCGGAAAATCTTTAAAAAAAAAAAAAAAAATACAATTCCCCCCCCCCCCATTTTTCCCGTCACACGCAACTGTCCGGACTTTTCAGGTATCCGGAAATCAGCGTTTCCCGAGCATGCCTGTTAGTTAAGTTTTTACTGTATTGTTGAAATCACTTTGCAAGGTGTCGCTCAAAATACCTTTTTATTTCCATTTTTAATCAGATGATTTTTTTCGTTCTAAGAAAAGTTTATTAAAAATTTTAGCACCACAATACATTTGAAATTTACATTATTGACATTTTTGCTATGCAATGGAATATTGTCGTAGATGCTATGATTTATTCAGCAGTTTACTATGATTAAAGAAAACCAAGAGTTATGAAATCATGCGAGTCATCTTTATCTGAAAATATGATATGAAATCGAAATATGGCTTTGGTTATAAAATAATAAGGGTCAATGCAAACTGAGAAGCAGGGCCGTACCGATCCTGCGCCCTTGACGGAAGTGGCAAAGCTGCGCCCCCACCCCTTACGTGACACATTTTCATTAATTTTTCATCCCTTCTATAAAACCCTTACCTGGAAAAAACTTCACTCCTGCAAATATTTTTATTCACAAATTTATCATATTTTATGATTTATTGAATAGGTTTAATAAAAATTACGTATTCTTAAAAAATACTTTAATGAACTATATTCATGAAAAATTCTATAAAAACAAAATAAATGTATCATCAAAAAAATTACAAATTGCAAATATTTTCTATGATGCACAAAGCCAAACTGAACATCAAAAAATTAACGGATGGGAAAGTTGTAAAATATATAAACGTCTTATTACATATTGAATGAAAGAATAATATGATGATTTGAAAAACTAAAAGAAATAATCCTGAAGTAGAAACTAAATTTCTAAAAACAGGTTCAATGCTAAAAATATCATTTATGAAAAAAAAAAAACTACCAGAATTTTCCAAATCATAAATTTTGGGAAAATAATAAAAGTTCTTTTTTTTTTCCTTAGTCAAGATGTCAAAAAAAAGAAACCTGAATTGCAAAATTAAAATGAAGCTAAGAATCTGTAATACAATAGCAAAAGAAAAAACAAAATGCATATGTCAATTATCTCACTATAATTAAAGAGAAAAAATATTGTCATTAGTGGCAAAAAAGAAAATATTTCACTGTATAAAACTTACCAAATAAAATAAAAGTCACTTTATTTAATGAGCTTGAGTTGAAAAATATGTTTCAAAAAGTATATAAGAAAAAAATGGTAAGTGAAATCTACTTTGGAGCTAGAGGAACAAATTTTGTTCACCATAATGTTAACAATGGTTAAAGATCATGTGATGATTTGATTTGATTGGGGTTTGGGGGGGGGATTTTCAGCAACAAAGGCTATTATCCCCATAGTTTTTTTTTCAATCCGTAATCAAAAAACTGATGAAAATTGCCATCAAAAGACGGGCTAAAATTATTGCCGATCTGATTTGGTCAAGAGGGGAAAAAAATGGCACCCTCCTAGAAAGGCCTCCATATTCTTATCGGATCATGTGATTAAATACAGTAAACTCTCGATTATCCGGCATTCAAGTATCCGGAAAGCTCAACTAACCGGAAAAATTAGAAAATGAGTTTTCCTAAGAGTTTTACATCTGCGCTCCAAAATTTAGCGCATGTGCGCCCCGTTCCATTCATGCGGACAATTTATTTCTGGAATGCAATGTTCACTCCGCACAGAAGGGCGTAGAAGGGGGGGAAAAAAGCAACTTACAGTACTGTGGACATACACAGACTCGCTTTATGGGGGGGGTTCAAAAGCAAAATTGAGAACCAAAAAAAAAGGTAAAGGGACAGAATCAGTAAAAAAAAAAAAAGCTCATGGGGGGTGTTACTCCAGATTAGTAAGTCTCTTTCTTTTCCTTTATTTATTTACCCTCCAAATACCGGCAAATGTTGATGACGTTTGGGAGAATTGGAGGCGCGCGTATTGCACAATATCTTGTATTACCGTTGGTTTTCAAAGAAACGCAATCAGTAATATATCTAATAAAACAGAGTAACCCAATTAGTTTACTTAATTTATATTTAGATGCATTCATGACAATGACAAGATAATTGACGACGACTAATAATAGTTAAAATAGACATCTTTATTCGATGATAAAAATATAAGTATATATAAATACAACCAATTTAATCTTAACCCTTGATTAAACATACTTACGAAATAGAATTAGCCGGGGTCAGCAGAAGGGCGATGATAATAGTAGTTCGTCATTTCTAATAATACTACTACACATTACTGTTACCTACGTTATCACAATTCTAACTGTATTTATATTGGTAAAAGATGTGACGGTTTATAGAAGCTATTTAGCATAAACCCAAACTGGTTTGCTTTACTAATTGATTAATGTTAGATCTCTTCTAACAATAACCATGATTCGAAAAGGCTGATCAAAAAGAACATTTTGGCAATCAGTATTTGTAGCAAAGCTAACACAATAACCCTTGCGATCTTTTAAAAGATAATTAGTTTTGATATTCAATCTGGGATTTGTTTATGATCACTTTTAAAAGAGTTTTATTATGCTTTCTGAGTAGAATATTTTTCAGTTTCGTTGGCTATTTTTATATGTTTATATTTTTACAATCTCTATATTTACGGTAAAAAAATCATCAATGTTAAATTAAAATCTTCATAATATATTTTGTAAATACAGTGTTATGGAAGATACAGAAGTATTCTTAAAATTTATATTTGATGCACATTTCAAAATGACAAAAACAAATTATTTGGCCGAAAAAAATCTTTAAAAAAAAGGGGGGGGGCTACACAATCTACCCCCCCTCCCTATTTTCCCCCGTCACACTCAGCTATCTGGACTTTTCAGGTATCCGGAAATCAAGAGTTTACTGTATGCGATTATATAAAAATAAGGAAATTAGTGATAATGTGATTAAATAAGGAAATTAGTTTGTCATTTTAAAATTGAAAAGTATTGTTGTAAATCATACATTTTTTAAATTTCTTTAAATAAAAGAAAAAATTGTTCAGTTATTAAATTGGTATCATTAAAGAGATATTTTTGAAAAATACATAAACAAAAAACTGGAAAATCTTGCCTACTTTTTTATTAACTGTAATTTTAATTATCTTTTGTAATACTTTCTGTAATTTGAAAAGTTGATAGTGATTCTACTCCTGTTTTGAAGAGCATATGCGCCAAATTTCATCAATATCAAATAAAAATGTCGATTTTTTAAAAAGACAAATAACATTCATCTTTGTACACATTATTGTAATGTAAAATTTTATGTTTAAATCGGTTACAAATATCAAGAAAAGTAAAATCAAGGAAATGATGAATTTGGTGTAGAATACAAAATACTATAATGCTAATTTTGTTTTTTGCTTGTAAGCATGCTTTTGTATGCATGTTTTTTCTACTAATAAAAGTGCATGTATAGTATGCATGTCTGTTGGCATTCTACAAGACAGGCCATTGGGCCTAGAGTTGCCAAATTTGGTACAAACCTACTATGACAGGCGGCAAACTACACCTCAGTGAGTTTTTTAAAACTTATGAAAGAGTTGGGAGGGGGGCGGTTCAGCAATAATAGACGGAAATATTATTTAAAAATAATTTCTACACAGTCTTATATATATATTTTTTAAATTATTTTCAAATGATAGCAGTCTAAATGGCGTGTAAATTTTTCTTCAATTTGACAATTTAAAAAAAATATATTTTTATGTATAATTTACAACAATACTGGATTAAAAATCAAACCAATTTTACTGATTCATCAAATCTTTAATTTAATATTTCTCTTAATGTTTAAATTTAATGTTTCTCTTATGTTGAAAAAATGTGATATAAAAATTTATTTTGATTATTACAATATAAAACCTTCTTTTGTTGTAATGAAATGCTGCCTCTTTCTTTGCTTTTCCAGTTTCTTTAGTCTATTTTTTTGTTAATTCTTTGCTGCTGGAAATATATTTTCTTTCTTAATAGATTTACTATATTATTTTGATAGATTTACTTTTTAGCTATGATCTGAAATTCATTTTTTTCCCTTAGGACAGATAATCTTCATTGGAAACTGTACCATCTATTTATTTGTAATAATTAAGTAAAACATTCAAGTTATAGTTATATAAATAAAGTGTAATAAATGTAATAGAAATCTGAATTATGCATGATCGAAATAAAAATTAATTTTCATTGAGTTTAATGATATTGAAGAGCCATTCTGCCTAAGACATTTTTAACAATTGAATGTAAAAATCAAAGTAATTAATTTTATTAGATGCAAAACATATTGCCTTAAAATTTAGTTCAAATTCTTGCAAAAAAATTAAATAAGTTGATGTTTTTAAAATTGGTTGGCAAAAATAATATATAATTAATAAAATGAGCGAAACAGGTGGCAGTAGAATACAACAAAAGAAATTAAAAAATGCAGGAACAATTTGAGCTCGTCTCTTTAAAACTAGTTTATCTTCTTAGAAAGGAATGAAAATGTTCAAGTATATCTTTATGCGCCCACTCTCTGATGAAACAAAAACAGTAATGCAATGCAACATTTCCTTCATATTATTTGCCACTAAAGAAACAACAAAGGACCACTCATCGAATAAGGATGAGGTATAACATATATACAAGTATATACAACATATAACATATATACAAGTCTTGTTTACTATACTTGTATATACAAGTATAGTAAACAAGATAAAATAAGACCTCCCCACCCTGAAACACAAAACTCTGAGAAAAAGTGCAATTCCCCTTTGAGCTTTTAATAGTCAAATTACGTGAATTTTTTGTCCTCCTTTCCCTCTTATCAGCATCTTAGAGGTTCGAAGAAGATTCTTAAGGCATTCGAGTTCCCTTGTCCATCTATTTTATGACTGTAAAATGAGATGCAAATAAAGGAGAAAATGCATGTTTTGCAATCTCTAGGCAAGAACCACATCTATAGTCAAAGAAGGGCCCTTTTCACCTTGTTGGAGGGACCCTTTTTCTTGCGGCAGCAAGAAATTCAAAGTGCCCATTCCCGCATCAGTTTGTAAAATGAAGCTACTTGCTATTTTGTTCCAAGAAAAGGCGCAGGCCCTTTCTCTCTCTCTCTTGCTTGTAAGGGGGTCACAGACAGACAAGCTGGCAACTTGAACGCTGGACAAAACAAATAGCCACTCCCGTAATGTTTAGTGAGCCACTGAAGACTCAAATTCTTTTTTATTTGCACAGCAGATCATACCAATCTAACTTTTAAACTAAGTTTTTTAAACAGTCATTTTTGCACCCCCGTTCTGCCTGCGCCATTGGTGGGGGCCAATCTCGCCACCCCCTCGGTACAGCCCTGCTGAGAAGGTACTAAACAAATAGGTTAAATTAAAGTAATTTGAGTTCTCAAAAGTGAATTGTAGTATTGTTGGTGTTTTAAGGGATTTTTTTTTAATACCTTCAATTCTGTGTGAAAAAAACTTAATCAGATCTCATTCTAGATTTAAAATAAATAATCTTCCCTAAAATTATTAAATTTCATGCATCATGCATTTAATATTTCAGTGCTAACTATTTAGATAACTAAAATGTTTTTTTTTTTTTTAAAGAACAGTATGATGACAAAAATTTATAAATTAAATTGTTAAATACTTATAAGTCAGTACAAATTGTCATGTTTTTATTCTACTTATGCCTTTTTCATTATATTGTTTAAAATATTGTCTCAATACCATTAAGGTTAAGTGTGCATAAGTCTGGTGAACACTAAATGTGTAAAATTGTAAATAGGTCTTTGTAAAATAATGCATATTTTATTTTAACCTCATTCTAGATTTATTTCTGTTTTCTACACAATATGGCAATATAACCAACATTTTATATTCCTTCCGTTACTCATTCAAATGCTTGTTGTGGATTTCCAAAAAGTTCTGGGCCTATTTTCATTAAAAATAATAATAATCCAGTTTGAGAGAATTGAATAATTTGAATTTTATCTATTATTTTTTCAACAATTTAACCTTTTTTTACTTTCTCGTATATGAAGTATACAAAGAGAAAGTATTGTAATCGTCAAAAAATTCGAACTCGAGATTTTGACGAATCTCCACGTTTTAGACCTCCCTGAGTCCGAAAAACACAATTTTGGAATTGTGTCTGTGAACACGATAACTCAAAAACTATTAGAGCTACAGGAATGAAATTTGGTATGTGGTCTTTAAACATAATTTGTAGGTTTCTATCAAATTTTGGACAAAATCCATCAACGGGAAGTCTGTCTGTATGTTCGAGGTCATGCGAACGCTATAACTCAAAAACTTGAAAAGCCAGATGGATAACATTTCATACACAGTTTTATCGTCATGAATGTAGGTCCGTATAAAATTTTGGGCCAAATCCGTCAACGGGCTGACTGTCTGTGTAATCGCATACTTGTTTGACTCCATATGCATGCGTAGTGGTAGAAATGCCTGTGCAAAGAAGGGACACTCCGAAAACTTGGCAGTTTGCCAAAAACCAATTCTGGCAGCGAGATTCTGTAAGGAAGCAAACATTTAGGGCATCTCATTTTACTGGCGTACTGGAAGCAATCACTGCACATGCACAAGCTATTCTCCTGTTTTCTTCTCCACACGTGGAACTCGCATTGCTAGAGTTTGATTTTAAAAAAATAAATATTGCGAAGTTTTAATACATACGCATCTTTTTGAATATAATTATTCACCTCAATATTTTACTATCACTATAATCTACAATGAAAAACCTTCTGATAGTCATTGCATTCTGGGTTACAGTTGGTTCGAACTTTTTATCAACGCAGGGGGAAGGGAAATGACAAATGTTTGAAAAGTATACGAGAAAGTTTAGGGGAGGCCAGTCCCGCTGGTTACTTTCTCGTATACGGATTCTGGGTAACAATAGGTTCGAATTGTTTTAGCCACGCGGGTCAAAGAGAAAGTATTGTAATCGTCAAAAAATTCGAACTCGAGATTTTGACGGATCTCCACGTTTTAGACCTCCCTGAGTCCGAAAAACACAATTTTGAAATTATGTGTGTGTGTGTCTGTCTGTGAAAACGATAACTCAAAAACTATTAGAGCCACGAAGATGAAATTTGGTATGTGGTCTTTAAACATAATTTGTAGGTTTCTATCAAATTTTGGACAAAATCCGTCAACGGGAAGTCTGTCTGTCTGCATATTCGAGGTCATGCGAACGCTATAACTCAAAAACTTGAAAAGCCACATGGATAAAATTTTATTCACAGTTTTATCGTCATGAATGTATGTCCGTAACAAATTTTGGACCAAATCCATCAAAAAGTTGACTGTCTGTCGGTCTGTATAATTTACTTTTGAAGAGAATCCGTTATCCACGCGCATGTGTACCCGAAGAGCGGAGAGGAATTTCATTACGGAGTAGCGAATTACGTCAGTTTGTCCTTGGGCTGGTAAGAGAAGAAAATCGTTACGCATCTCTTTGAATTTCATTTTTTGCCTAGATATTTTTCAATCACTATAATGAAAAACCTTCTGATAGTCGTTGGATTCTGGGTAACAATAGGTTCGAATTGTTTTAGCCACACGGGGGAAAGGGAAACGGCACCTTTTTGGGGAAGTATACGAGAAAGTTTAGGGGAGAACACTCCCACTGGTTGAGTTAGTTTTTAAATACTATTCCTGGAGAATATGAGTTCCTTAAAGGCAGAAAAAGTCATCCACACGTACATTGTCATCAATAATAATCCTGAATTAACCCTTTCTGAAATGTAGTAAAAGTGAAGATGAAATCTTAGAAAAAAATCACCTGCTGAGTAAGATTTGTTACATGAAACACTGAAGATTATCTTCTGTATGACTTTGAGGCCACTGTGGTGGTAACATCTCGGTTTTGAGACCAGAGTGTCCCAGGTTCAAAACCTAATTCCACTGAGGATCCATCATGTATGTAAGTATTTTGCACATTAAACATGATGTTGAGGGTCAAATGTCATCCCTTTGGTCTAGTGTGGAAGTCTGGAGAGCAGGGTGCGAGCTCTGGTGTAACTCTTGTCATCTGACCATGGTTCAAAATTCAAGTCTGTCCCAAAATAATCCTCATGTTGCTTCAAAACGGAACATTACTATAACTTCAACTAAACTAAAATGGCTTCAAACATTTATTGATTTATTGTGTTTAAATGAATACAGTACCTTTCTTCTGTTAATTATTCTGTTTTATTAATTTGATATTGACTGATTTTATCGGATATTTTTTGGAATGGCACATAATAAATAATGCTTCTGTAATTCCATCCAATTCTGTAATTCATTTCCTCTGCAAGGTTTGTGTTGAGGTATTTAGTTATCTGTAATATATATTTCAAATTAATTTCTAGAGCCTACATTAATTTAGCCTAAATTATGAATAATTAAGTTTTATTGTCTGATTATTTTTATGCTTCATATTAAAACTTCATACCTTATGAATGGTTAACTAAGCATTTTCTCCCTTTTTTTCCAGTTTGAAATAAATTGCTTATTTCTAACTGGTGAAGTAGATCCTGCTATTTCAAGTTTCTGTTCTTCCAATTCAATATTTTTATTGCCTTGCATTTCTTGGACTCTTTTGCAAGATCTTTGTGTGTCTGTGAATGAATCACCCTGTGTATACCTTTTAGAATGTGATCATGTAAGTCTTATCTTTATTCTATTTAAACTTTAGATTTTTTTTATCAATAAAGTGCATTGCAATAATATTGAGCTATCCTGTTTTGTTACTTGGATCTCATTTGCTTAATAACAAAATCCCTTACTTTATAACACAGTATTATGAATGTACATGTATTGGAAGCATGCTGTCACATATTTATATGCAGTATCAATAGGTATTGGTATAGGTAGATATTGGTATTGTTTGAAAATTCCTACAATGAAATAAAAAATTATATCATCACTCTTCCGTGTAAAGTTTGAATCATTTTCTTACAGTTTGCATTCTTGTAACATTTTGACTTTTCTACATATTATATTTTGTCTGATCACTATCTTATATGCTTTGTTTCTTAAAGAGATGCAAAAAAAAAAATTAAATCTGAGTAGCATCCAAAGAATATCTGTGCACCTGTTGACTTGGCAACTATTCAGGATAGTTTTGTCCCAAGCATTTTGGTTTTGACCAAAAATGTAACACAGCGGTTGATAATGTCTGCTAACCAGTGGTCATGATGTTTTTGATGCTAGTTTAAGGAGGTTCTGTGAAAACAATTTTGTATTATTTCAAGTTTTTAAAGCAAGAATTCAATGAATAAAATGATGGAGAACAAAAACTAGATACTATGCCCAAGTGTGCCTTTTATCCTTTTTATGCTACTTGTACAAACTAAAAGCTTAAACTCTTGCACATATTTTTCAGTACTTTTAGTCTGTTTTATATATAATTTAAATAACTTTACTTTACTCCAAATATATCAAAAGCAAACATTTCAGGCCAATCTAGTATTATTACTGTTTCTTTTTGTTCTGGGTGTTTGGTGAGATTGGAACCTATGTATTTCTGGGGGGGGGGGGAATTCAGCTCTGGTACAAAAAGCATTTTTTAAAGTTTGAGAGTTTGTTAAATTTTACTGTTGCATAGATGCGATAAATCTTTTTTCCCACTGAAATAGTTAGAGATTTAATTCAGTTTGCTTTGTTTTGTCTAAAAGTGTTCTCATGGCTTAGATTTCATTAGGCATCTCTACATTGTTAAATCAGTGAGTTAGACTTAATATTGCATTCTGTCTAAGTGGGAGTTCCTCTTTTTTTATGCTTCACCCATATTATTACCAGATTGTGTCTTTTTGGCACCCCCCGAATGGAGGTTGCTGTAATCATCGTCATGCCTACATAAACTATATTTTTAACCTTCTGGGTGTGCAGCTGGGGGTGATTTCCATCTAATAGCTTTAAAATCTTTTAAGTTTGATCTTTATTACATTTAATCAAGTCTCTGAAATCTTAAAAATATATTATCCATGGTAGTTTAAGAAATTATACACATAAACATGAATTATTTGCTTCCAAACTGAACATGAAAAACAAAATACAACTTAAAAGCCTAGATGGTTAAAAATGCTATTCAAGATTAATTTCTATCTGTACTTCCTTTTATATCTATGCATGTTTACACAGGGTGCGTAGCATCATGAAAAGTGCTTAATTTTGAAAAAAGGGTCCTTAAAAAGTTCTTTATTTTCTCGTGAAGTGTAAAAGAAACATTCTTCTTTTTTCATTTCCCCAGACGTTAAATACGATAAATCGAAAGCATAGTCATAAAGCTTTCTTTATCGGATGTATCAAGGAAGAAAACCGACGAAAGGGAAGGAATCCATGGTGAGATAGATCCAGGGGTGTTAAGATAACACTTATAGTCCAGTCAATGAAAGCACAAAATGGGGGTGAAAAAAAATTAAATCTTATAGTTTTGAAAATTGGTACACACATTCGGGAGGGGCTCCTGATGAACATATTAAAAATCTCCGGTCCTGGGGGGGGGGGCGCGTGCCGCCATCTTGGATTTCAATCCCTTTTTGTAGTTTTTCTTGAAAACTATTCAGTTTTCAAATTACAATTGATTTAAAAAATTAAAAGAGTGTGAAATTCTCTACAAATACATGCTTTTATTTTTCTTGTAGCTTTAATAGTTTCTGAAATATTTAAGAAAGGGGGTATCAAATCCAAGATTGTAGCAAATTTAGAAGCCTATTATCTCGGAAACTATTAAAGCTAGAACAAAAATAGAAGCATACTTTAGTAGGGAATTTTACTTTCTTTAATTTGTTGCATCACGTGTGATTTTGAAATTAAGTATTTTTCGAGGTATTCAAGAAAAACTAAAAAAAAGAGGGATAAAATCCAAGATGGCGGCAAACTTTGAGACTCATTACCTCCGAAACTATTAAAGATAGAAGAAACATAAAGGTATGTATTTGTAGGAAATTTTACGCTTTTTAATTTGCTGATTACATTCAATTTACAAATTGAATAGTTTCCGAGATATTAAAAAAAGACTAAAATAAGGGCATGAAATCCAAGATGGAGGCAAACTTTGAGACCCATTATCTCAGAAACTATTAAAGCTAGAAGAAAAACAAAAGCATTTATTTTTAGGGAATTTCATTCTCTTTAATTTGTGATTTGAGAACTGAATAGTTTTCGAGAAATTCAAGAAAAACTAAAAAAAGGGGGATGAAATCCAAGATGGCGGCTCCTTTTCTCCCTCAGGATCGGGACTTTTAATATGTTCATCAGGAGCCCTTCACGAACAAGTGTACCAATTTTCAAAACTATATGATTTATTTATTTATTTATTTTGAAACCCTTTGTTGACTGGATATTGATAAGCTTTTTTTCCACTCCCTTTCTTCAGCAATGGGCACCGCCGTGTATTGAAATATGGAATGGTTATCCCGAAGGGGCAAATTAACTGGTTGTCCAAATTAACCGATTTATTAATTTTAAGATATGTTGTAAAAGATCATTTAGATTTTTATTGTTAATCTTATAAAAGTTGACTTAATTTTTGGTAATGGCAATTTGCATTATTATTTTTATTTTTTTGTCAAAACAAAAGGGCACCCTTTATTTTGCAATAGAAGATGTTGTGCAAATTCAGAAATAAGTATTAACATTAAAAAATACGCATTTTAAAAATATATATGTAGTAAATTTTCCAATAATACTATGCATTATTATAAAACAGAAAACATCATATGCTTAGAAAATACATGGATCTACGTATGCATGTACAAAGGTGCTTAGTTTTTCTGGCTAAGGTGCTTAATAGTGCTTAATTTTTGCAGCAGTTTCCAGCTACGCACCCTGTTACATCTTTTTTCTTCCCACTGGTCTCTTTTGTTTATGGAATTAAACATGCTTCCTATCCTTGCAATGAGTATCTAAAATCACTCACTTGGTTCAGCTTACATTATGGATCTCTTTAAATTGTTGACTCGACATTTCTTATGTTTATTGCATTCCGTTAAAAGAAGATTCTCTTAGCCAGATTCAGTCTAAGCTGGTCCTCTTATTTATGCAATTTTTGGTGCATTGTATGTATATTTTTGTGGTGACTGTAGGTAAAACTTTCAGCTCAGATGTTTAAATTTGCTTAATAAGTCTTAAATCTTGGAAAAATATAACAATAGAAATTGTATAGCAAATATAATCTACAACAAAAATAAAACCAGGATATTTTGTTGCCAATTCGTACTGTTCCAACTGTTTGGCCACTGTATGTACCACAATGAAGCTGAAAGTGTATCTGTGGTATAATTGATATTTTGATTTATTTTCATATCATTTGAAGTAATGATGGGATGATAAAGATCTATTTCACTATATTTTTCTGCAAATTTTTAAAATACCCTTTTTTAATCATATGCAGGAAAATGTCATTTCAAATTTAACTATAAAAAAATGGGATTTTGAACATGTTGAAATGAGAGATGAAGACTTTTATGTACATATTACCATTTCCAATCCTGAAGAAGCTGTAAGTCATATTGATTTTGCTTTATTTTGATAATTTATTTTGCTATTGCATCAATGTGTAAGACTGAATTAAATTTTTAGTACTTTGAGAAAAATACACTGAAAAGAGCTTCCATGAAAATATTCACTTTATTGACTTGCATTTATTCTAAAACCACTGCGTAAATTAAAAAACAAAGATCTGAAAGTAGAGAATATTTTGATTAAAAATTCTAATTAGGGTCAAGATGTTTCAGCTAAGTTAATAACAACTGTTAAAAAAACAGTTGCTTGATCTTATTTGAAAATCTTGATGGCAAACATAATTTTTAAGTAGATCTGGCCCTTTCATACATCATTCAGAAATTATCCAAAGCCTAGTGTAGAAATTGCCCTGAAATATCAAGGGTGGTTATAGTTAGTGTGCCGTCTGGTCCTCATAAAAAATGGGTTCGGGGGGAAAACAAATATAAAATGACTGCATGAAATTTTATTATTGTATTGTATAGAATTCTTTAGTTACATAAGTTAATTTAGTTCAAAATAAAGGGAAAAATTAAAAAAAAAAAAGAATCATGTTGTCATAATGGCTGCAAGTAATTAATAGTTTATATAATTTTTTTTTCTTCAGCACTCTGGAATATAATATAGTATTAAAATTGTAGGTTAATTGACTGTCCAGATTTTTTGCCCGTTCCAAGCTCCAAAATTTATAGGAAATACAAGGTTTTCTTTGCAGTAAATGAATTTTAAAAATTTCACTTCAGTTCCATTTTTGTAAATGTTAATTCTCCTGGGGGGGAAAATGCACTTAGATCATTGTGGCTGTATTCAGTGTATGCCACAATCCTATACTTAAACTATTTTCCAGGGGAGTCTTCAAGTAGTTTATTCTAATTTTTAATTTCCTTGCTTTGTTAAATTTTAAGTTAGATATTAGTTTATTTTCGTCTAATTTTGTAACAGCCATAATAAATAGGTTCCCTCCCCATTGTGCTATTTAGATTATTTCTGTTTTGAACTCTATGAATGAAGAAAAACAACAAAAATAAAACTCTTTGATGAAATAAAAACTTTCCTTTCACATCACTTCATTCTTTAAGTGGTTTTTCCAAACAACGGTTTTATTTTTATTTTAGGGGATTGGGGACTTGCTTTACTTCTTTTATATTTCCAAATTCAGATGTCCTCTATACAGCAGTTTTATTTGTTTATTTTAAATATAAACTGTCTCTCTTTTTTCTAAAGCTCCTTTTGGTTTTAATTCTATTCTTGCTATTCCCTAGAAAAAAATTTACACTATAGTATTGTGTCATCCAAATCAACTTCTGCTGACTAGTCAAGAGCACCAATTTTGGCATATGGCATCACGTTTGCACTTGGCAACAAAAGGAAATAAACTACTACCTGGTGGAGGAAAAACTGAAAAATGGTGCTTTGACTTTCTACAAAAATGTCCAGCCAGAAATGGTAAGTATTTATATTCTGTATACCTAAAATTCTTAGATGTCAGAAATATACAAAGATATTTATATTAACATGTATCTGTAACAGGGTATTGTGCCGTGGTGTAGTTGCAAAATAAGCAGTGCCCATGCTCTAAAAGCAGTATCGGAACGCTCCAAGCTGGGTGGCAAAAATCAAGCTGTATAAGCAAAGAGCAAATAAATTGTGATAACGTCCTTAATTTATTTATTTCTCGTAAAAAAGAAGAGCTGAAACAGCATTTTGGTGTGTTCCATCTCCACTACACCCCTGGTGGTGATGTAAGTGAGATTATTAAATTGATATCGACCAAATTTGTTTCAACAATACTTTGGAATGTCTAGCTAGAAGCAGAAGTAAAATGGAATAGGGCAGATTCCTTCTGTCTCCTGCAAAGTACTTATTTAAAGAGACTCCTGATACAGTCCAACCATGGAGAGTGCTTTTGGACAATCAAATTAAAAAAAAAAAAGAGTCCAGATTTGATTTAAGAACTAAACAGCTTCAAAGGGAAATGATTTGTTATCTGTATATATTTCACAGAGTTGTGGCAAACAATACAAAACTTTTTTCTTAATATAGATTTTGGCATTTAATTTTGGCAAAAAATTTTACACCCTACAGTATGTACATTGTCTTTTTATGTTCCTGCTTATAGAGTCTGAGTAAGAAATTATGTCACTCAACAAATTCCAGTCTTCAAGCAAAAAAAAAAAAAAAAATGCTATTTCTATTAAATATTTTACAGACAAAATAGTAAATAAAATATTTCTGTAAATGAATTAATAGGTAATTGTTAGATTGCCATATATATCAAACACAACAAATTCTTGAATTTTAATAAAAGTCAGAAAGAAATTATTTCTGAAATGTGAACAGCAGTATTAACTAGTTATTTTTTATCCTTATAGATACTCGGGAACGAATCAAATTAGCCATTCAAAGAGGATTTCTTAATTATTTTGAAATCCTATTAGAAAAAACTGACTGTTCAAATGAAATTTGTACTGAAGAATCTGTGGATGAAATGCAATCGAAAATTCAAGCATGGAGGTCTGCAATGGCATTGGTTCTTGTTTTATTGCAGTGTGATTGCTTGATTGTAAATGGCTGTGATGATCCAATTTTCGATCAGAATTTGATTGGATTGTTATAAATTTTCGGAAATCGTGAGAGTACTCCATATATAAAAAGTATATAATATTCCAATAAATCTTTGTATTTTTCTATGTTTGTTTCTGTATCTGTATGTTTACATGAAATCATTGCTGATTTTTTTTTATTCTTAAGAATTTCTTATAAATAAATACTAAATTACTATTTCAGCACCATCAAACTGGTCAAAAATGAAATTTTTCAAGAGTATTCTCTATGATGTGATTGGTTAATTTATTGTATTTTGTGCTACAATAAATCCCATGTGGTCTAGAGGTTAGAATTCCTGGCTTTCACCCAGACGGCCTGCGTTCGATTCCCGGCATGGGATGTTCCATGGTTCCATTCTGAATCTAGCGATCCAAGTTCTCAGTGGAACCTTTTCTTTCCAGGGATATTTAGCTAATTACGTTTAAGTCAGGGTGTGTAACTTGTCAGGTTCGGAGATTGTGAACCTAGAGTTTGTGTGCTGTTCATCGCTGGTGTGTGTTTTACAATATTCTGTCCGACTATGGTAAATGATCATTGTTGTTCAAGCAAAAGTCCCCAACACCACACTAAACATTTTAATGGACTGAATAAACCTGCTATTTACACATAAACTAACTGTAGAAGCTAGAATATAATATTTACTACTGTACTTACTATTACTGCGCATCAAATTACAGAATTAGTTAACAATTAGTTTTAAATATAAAAATGACCTGAACATGCTTAAATGTCACAAGTATCCTCTACCATCTTAAATAGATTGAAATAATAAAAAATATCCCAAATGGGTGGTGGCATCCAATTAGGAGGTTAAATAAAATCACATGTCAAGGGTAAATTTCTTATATCTCAAAACTATAGTTTTGGATATAGTCAATTTGAATTTAGTGACCTTGCTTGAAGAACAACAATATATTTGTTTTTCATTCAACTTCTAAAAAGTCTTCCTTCAATGCGGAACATCAAATACAATAAAAAATTTTGTTAAACATATGGACAAAAAATTTCATAATACATACTCGTTATCTTTAAAAAATAAATTGACACAATTGAATGCATACATTCTTTCAAGCATGAGTGACTCAGAATGAAAATCATAAGTTTCATAGTCGGATGGGTTCCTTTTGATTTTTGTTTAACCTCTTCATCCCATGATATGTGTACTGCAAAATATCATTAACGAAAATCATTCAGAAATGAAAGGTGCAATTTCAATTCATTTATTATTGCCATGTTTTTGTTCTTAAAATCTTTTGCTCCCTGTGTGCTTTGGGGCTGACATCCGATCTTTCCACAAATGCTCTGTTATAGGGCTTCTTAAAACTTTTACACTTCCATTGGCCTATCTTGGAGTAATCTGGGAAAAGCAATCATTTGTTTTTTATTTGAATTAAATACTCCAAATGCAGCAATTTACTTTTTTTTTGTTTTCTTAAAGAATCTAACAGCATGTATGTTGATGTTCTTGGAATGGAGATGGGACATATTCAATTTCATGTGCTGGTTCATCTCCCCTCCCCCCTTCCAATAAACAGAAATTTAATCTCCCTTCTGATCAATTCAATCTAATCTTTTTAACCACTTCTGCCATAGTGTCCAAAAATCAGCACATTTTTTATAAATTCAAATCAGCAGTCAAAACGGTTACAAGTATTGATTTTTTTTTATTGCAGGGGCCTGGCATTGACCTAAAAACTGATTTACACTTGTTTTGCTAATCAACATTAGTCTGCTAGAGCATTTACTAGAAACACTGCAAAGTAAAAAAGCCTGGAAAATCAGTGAATTGGCTTAGAAAAACGACCTGTCCGAACGGTGTTCAGGCAAAACTGTTATAGGTTAACAACCTATAGAATAACTTTATCAACCTAAAAAGTTTACAGGGGGTCATTCTTCCTTTATAATCCAATATTTGATATTCTAAATTGATAATTTAATACTGTAAACATTTGTAATGAAATTACACATGGTAAAAGCAATTTTGAATTTTGTTACTAGCTTTTGGCATATTTAGTTTGTGGTATTCATTCATTCTACATTGTATGTCATGTCGTTGCAGTAATTGATAATATGCTGAATTTTTAATTAAAATAGCTTTGTCGATTCTTATTGCATTGTTTAATAGTTTTAAGTACACTACATATGTCGTTTTGAAAATTACTAAATTTTTTTCAAAAACGAGTATGAGACGTAGCTAATTGATCATAAAGAGAAAAAAATTAAATTTCATGAAAATAAAAAAAAATGCAGAGGTTTCACAGTGAAGCCAATGAACAGTAACTGGCTATTTTCCCTCCGAATAAGTTATAATCGAAATACAATTTCAATTATGTATTTAATTTTATAAATATACATGAGTACTCAGGATATTCAACCTTCATAAAATATCAATTTATGAAGAACCATCATTTTGTTTCTCTTGCAGATCAATTTAGCTGTTGCAATGTGGATACCTTTGTAAATACTAACGGTATTGAACTGGAATTTTTATATAAGTTGGCCTATATATCTGGCTCTTAAACTGTGAAAGAAAAATTATGCTACGTTTCGCCCATGCACAGTAAAAAAATGTTGAATATGTGATTTCACAGAGAAACTAATGAACATGAAAGAACTCAACAATGACGTCATTGTTCACAACAACAATGTCATTTTCATTTTATCATAACTGAAAATTTAAGTCACACAAATTTCTATTTAGCAAGTTTTTAAGACTGCTTGGATTATCTGGTCTAATTCAATGTGTGCTAAAATATCAAAAAACAATATTCAACTATTATTATTAGCATTCCATTGTGGAAGCTATAAATTTTAATCATTACTACTAACTAATCATTTGTTTGCTGTCTTTCAAACTCTTCGTGAAAAAATATGTTCTATATCACAGACATCTTAAGTTGCAATTTATAACCTCCGACCAGGTTTTCCACATTTTATTCAGGGTTCCCACGGTCCTTGAAAACCCTTGAATTTTATTTGCCGTACTCGGGGCCCCGGAAAAGTACTTGATTTTTCGTTGGGTCCTTGAAGAATTCGAAATGTCTTGAGAATTCCACCACTGGAAAAAGGGTGTTGCTATGGGAACACTGTCAGTCACCATTCTTTTCTCTAGTTTCGAGGAAGAGGGAGGGGCGACAAAAAAGGATGAAAAGGTAATGTTGTCAATCACCAATCTTTCCTCTCTGGGGGGGGGGGCGGCCAAAAAGGGTAGGGTTTCGTTATGACCCAGGGATTCCTTCAGATCCGGAAAAAGCAGGGCAATTTATTCTAAAACTGGATTTTTTTTATTTTGATAATTCTTATGATCTTTTATCGTAAGTAGAATAAAACATCGATGACTACGGAGCAATGAAAATCGGTCATTTACTGACAATCAGAAACGGAGGCCATCCGCGTTTCTGCGCACGCGCCAAGCAGCGGAATGTTGACACTTTAATTTCCATGGAACCGAAATTTAGTCTATGAACAGGATCGTGTTCCCTTTATTAGTTAAATTAGTTGATAGATATTAGTTGTACTTAAATATAGAAGACGCACAGGAATTTGTGTGAATCTCTTTGGCAGGAAGCCAATTTGTTAGATCGTAAATTTTCCTGTCTATACAAAAAAAAATACAAATTATCATTAAATCATCAAAGAAGCAATGTGGATATCAAATAGAAGTTATAACCAGAATTAATTCATTTCTCCATTTCAAGGAGATCTTTTTGGTGAATTATGGCAATACTTGACGTTATTATGTCAGCATTTTTTTTAATTTTTTTTTTCCCCTGTTATGAATACGGAACATTTTGATAAATTATGGGATCTTCAAATTATTGGACGGAAATTATTATCTAAGGGGTTTTTTTTCGTATGTATGCATACATGTTCCAGGGTTCGTACACATTTCCTTAAAAGAAAATCAAGGACTTTTAAGGACTAAAAAAACCAAAAAATAAGGATCTCTAAATTGAATAAATTTAAGGAATTGTCGCACGCATTTTTAAATAAAATGTCTCATTTTTGCAAATTCAACCTATTAGATGATAAATTATAATATAAAACATAGAAGATACATTACAAATTTAACACAACAGAACTCCTAAAAATATGAGTTAATAAATTGATGAAAAAAAACCCATGAAACTAGTAATCAAATTAAATATCTTTTAATTCCAAACTTTTTTTCATTCAATTTTACATCCAAGGTATTTATTTTAATTTCTTTTTCAGAAATTGTTTTTCTTAGTTCATGCGATTGAATAAATAAATTTATGTCCTTTGACTTTTCAGCCTCATTAGCTAAATCATTTGTTTCGTGCATGTCCATTTGGAGGAACATTTTCTTTTGTTTTAAAAAATCTATTTCCTCCTCTAGATCTTTTCGTTTCAGTCTTTTCTTCGGATCTTTCATTTTCTAAATACTGCATGTATTTTGAGCTGAGGTGGCAGCCGTCCTCATTTCTTTAGTAATTTTTAAGTCATAAATAGCTCACACAGCTTAATAAATTCATGATTTACATGCTGGAAAATAAATGAAGCATCTTTTAAATTTTCTATATCCAGGGCCTTGTTCACCGTAAAACCTCATTGTCCATGTGACAGTATTAATACCATTTTGATTTTTTGTTCAGTGTCGATTTTGAAGAATTTTGTTTCAGCTAATGTGTTTGTGAAGTGAGCTACTAAGTAATGCTCAGTAGTAGTTTGTAAAATTAGTATCTAGTAGTACACTATAGCTAATAGTAAGGGTGCTTGAATTGTAATCTTGAAACTCACTTTCCACTGTAGATTTTGGTTTACTAACTACAAGGTGAGCAAAATGTGTCCTTGATACTCTTCACTTAAGCATCTAAAATTCATAAGTAAGAAAGTGATGACGCATTTGAACGTTAAAGTTGAAAATATTTGATTTCAATTTTTCCTTTGCATTTTTGTGTCCTAAAATATGTAATTTTATGGTCCTTGAATTTTTTTTCTTCAATAAGAGTGGGAACCCTGTTATTCCATCGGCCCTTCTGGAAGTCTCGGTTTCAATTCCGATCACCGTCTACGACATGCTGACGAGTCTTTCGTGGAAGCAAATTCAGCATTTCTGATCATTGCAAATTGCTGCGATTATATGGCAACACAAGGAAATTTAACAAGACAGCAGCGAACAACGTGACTTGCGATAAAGACATTCTGATATAGAGATCAAGAATTATTCAGCACTTTTAGACTGCAAGCTTATTTAAAGGAAAAAATTCTTTTGAAATCTATCGATATTTTAAATATCAAGGCTCAAGCAACAAACTTCTGAATTTTTTAAAATTACATTTTTTTTTTAACAACGAATATTTCTGGAACATCAGATATTTGTTTACAAAAAAAAATTTCTTCCTATTTGAAATTTCAAAAAATTTAGATATGTTGTGTTGCTTGTTAAGCGACAATATATATTTGGAATTTGAAATAAATTTTTGCGGCGATTTTTTACATTAGCAATTATAATTTAACAATTATATATATTAAAGCATTTGTATGAACTATTTAGGACGATGCTTTTAAGATTGAACATTTTAGCATTTACAATGTATACTTCAAATTCGGGGGGTAGGGGGATAAAGTATTGGAGTATATAGGACTGATGGGGCATTTTTCAATGAGAATGCAATTACTGTTGGTCTTTAAAGCCTGTAGTATACAGATGAATTTCCTCTTGGAAGGCATGAGCTTTTACTCTCAGAAACTGGTTTTTCACCGACGAAATGAATGGCAGTTGGTCAGGATGTTCAGTTCATGCTCTCAGACAGAAAGTTTATCCGAGTGTTACGAGCTCAAGAAATTGGCAACTTCTTACATTTTATTCAGAGTACACAACATGCGGCACTAGAACCACTATATCAGACATTCTGTTAGAGATGTTTCTTGAAGCTAGATATTGCAGAATATCAAGGTGCAGAGATTTTGAAAGCACCTTTTACACTGTCGGGAAAAAAATCGTTCAAATTTGATCGATAATTTGTCATTATTTCCAAATTTCATTTTATGAAAGAAATTGCCATGAAAAAATCATTTAAAACTATTTTTTAACTAACATTGCTAAGATGCTGCATTGCCGACAGTTATTTTCTTGCAAGGGGAAATTAAGTTTGGAACAAAAATAGTATACCTTTAGGGTGCTCACAGATGAATATATAAAAGTACAATACCAGCCAATTTAGAGAAAATAGCCTGGCTATTGCACTTTTGTGTATTAATGGTACATATATTAAGGTGTTTACCAAGTCCTATCTTGAGCCAATTCCCCAATCTGTGTCCTCTTCCCCTTGTTATAGTCAAATGCCTATTGAGGGGAGAAAAAGCAGTCATGTTGAGTATACATACTCAACAGCAGCAAATTTGGGGGACAAAGGGAAAAGACAATGATTGGGGAGAGAAACAATTTGGCTAGTAGAGCAGTCTTTTAGAGTAACCCATGTTTTTCTGCTTTTTACCTGAAGAGAAGCATGCAAAACCAAATTGATAAAAATTTACATCAAAAGCTAGGAGTGCTGCAGTTCCACGGTCCTTAATACAATAGCCGCCTCAGTCGACAGTTATAGAGGGGGGGGGGGGAACGGTAGAACACGCAACTGGCATTGTAAAGAAATTTGTTCAGAAAATGTTAACAAAATTGGAATGTCAACTACATGTCAATTTTTTCACCTATTCAGATGGCAACTGGAACATTTCAACCTAATTCTAAAGGACTATCGAAATAATTGTTTTCCTGATCAAGGTGTAGGTACAGAAGGGTGTAGGATTTTCTTCACTGAACTATTATTGGCTTAGTGTATCACGTCTTTCATGCCTATAGTATTGCTTCTGATCATGGGGGGAGGGGGGAAATCAGACATTGAGGCAAAGTGTTGCAAATGAGCAAATTGAGAGTTCAGCAAATGAGATAGATATGGGTTTGTAATGACAAATTTGAAATTCAATACACATCTTGTACAAGTTATGCAAGAACTCTGCAATATTTGGGCACAGACAATGCCTGCAGATAATATTCCCCCTCAATTTAAAACTAAAATTCAAGCTGAATAATTATAGTTCAGGCACAATCTCTGGGTTTTCTTATTGCTTAAGATCTGGAGATAATTACCTTATTAGTGGTTCTCATGCAGAGTAGAAGTGCATAACACTGGAACGCCCAACTATCATTAGATTCTAGACATGTTAGAAATTTTATTATCTTAACTTTTTATCTTAAACACTAGCAGGAATTTTGCTTCTTAAGGGCACATCTGTATAATCTGCAAGATAAAAACAGTTTGGTTGTTTCTGCCAATATAAAACGTCACAAAATTTTTTTAAAAAAATTAATGCCTGAAAAAGCTTTAGTGGAAGTACTACCAGTGATTATGGGAAACCTGGGTCCAATTGAATATTTGTTTATTTTTGTAATCATGTGCTGCAACATTACTCAAATAATTGTAAATTATACTATTGCTCATATCATAACATGAATATCAATCTCTTATTAAATGTTTTTTTTAACATATTTGTTATCCTTTTTTTGTTAATAAGGACAATATAAATGTACCTTACCCAATCTCTTCTAACAAAATAAAGGAGAATGTGTGTGTTGGTTTTCTACAGGGCAGACCATGGGACTTGGAGCTACGAGATTTGGCACAAATAAACTTTGGAGGGCCCTTTCTTTGAAAATTTAATTAAAAATTCAGCAAAAGTTTATCGTTTTTCCTCAATAACTTCTGAAATATTACAGCACAAAAATCACTTTTACGCCATCTGAGAGTGCAAAAAAAAAATTACCTTTTCAAAGATGTCAATTAAGCTGCCATACATTCTCTAATTTTAATAACCTTTTAAAAATATTTCTTGGCATAATTCACAACAATACTTCAGTCTTCATTGTTTACACATATATTTAATTGCGTATTTCTCTTTTATTGTTAAAATCCGAGCTATCCCAATAACATTTTGCTTTCATTTCATCAAATTTTTTGTGGAATCTGCAAACCAAGCTCATTGAGATATTAAATATATGAAGAAATATATTCAGTGAGCTGAATGATTATGGCTGCTATGTTTTCATTCTTTTTTCAGCATGTTTTAATTCAGCAAGCATGCGGCCATAAAATGTGTTGCACCATTTTAATGTTGAAATCAAATGCATATTTTGCAAGAGGATTAAGAAAGTGAAGATGGACTGGCAACTTCTAATTGACATGGTCAGTTATTCGACTCCATTAGGGACAATTATGTAGAAAATGAACAGATGCAAGGCTACTAAAAGAACATGGGTTAAATATCTACTACAATCTGCTTGCGTTAAAGAGAACGATGAATATAAAATGATGCAAGATTCAATTGAAATTATATGCCTGGTGAACAAGCTGGTTGCCAAAGGTGACTAGTACCTTAATAAAATATTCATTTTCTGAAAAACTGTATAACCAGTTTCCAAGACCACAACAAGTCGAGTTATTTCCCGGCAAATGATAAAAGAACCAAAATTTGTTGCTACTGAAATTTGGCAACTTTAAATTTTCCAAACAGCTTTATACCATAATAATTTTTTGGTGAAATTTAACAAAACACTCATTTTCCTAAACATTGATTACAGCTACAAATCATTACCCAATAATTTAAATCCTATTTTCCCCGCTGTCAACTTTATGCTTATTTTTTTTTTTAATCTATGTATACAAAGTGAAAATATTGCACAAATTTCATTTTACAAAATGAATAACATTCTTGTTATTTCAGAAGAACCTATTAAAACATTATATAAACCCAAAATCATGATGACCAGCAATTTAAAATGTTATTTTGTTGTTTCTTGGAATATATCAATAAATGCACACAATAAAACAGACACAAGTTATAACTAGAATAATTTAATTCCTCATAGAAAACATAGAACATATGAGGAGTTCAATGTGGCTTACAGGCCATGTATAGGGTTGCAGCTGATATAAATATGAAGAGGTTTGTTGCTACAATAAATGCTGCGGCTGCCAGTTTATTTCTATGGTGGAAAAAAGGCAGAATTCCCCCAGGTGTTAACTGTTGAGCTCCTCTAATTAACAGAAAAAAACACTGACCATTGAAATACAGGAAAAAGTATAAATTGTGAATTACTCAGTGCGAGGTTCCTCTAGGTTCGGGGTTAGCTGATATGGAATAAAGAGAAAGCTTTATAAGGTTCATTTAATATTCAAATGATTCCAGTACTTGCAATGATTTTAAAACACCGATGCTTTTGTAACTTTAAGGTTAAAGGCCATTTTTTTGTACTACTGTAAGTAAAGAATACTTTGAACAGATATATATGGCACTTATAATGCATTTTATCACAGCAATAGTAATGGAATCATCCGATAAGATACGAGGTAGATAAAAACAATGCAAATCATAATCAAACCTGAGTGGCTTAACACCAATTAAAAGTTAATATAATCCCCATAAAATATGAATGTGAGCCCTCCATATATATATATTTGAATTAGAGAAATTAATTTTGTATCCCCTTCACACTAGGGCTTCCTCACAGTGTAACATTTCTTATAACTAACATGCATTGCAAAATATTAATAGTAAATACTACTAACACTGTCAATTTTACATCTGCAGTGTACACAATTTTTAAATACCTATTTCCTATTACATGTAAATATCAGCCAGTCCAGCAGGAATAAAGTAAATACAGAAAAAAAAAAACTAATTATCTAAGTTTAAACATTATCTTATAATGAAAAGCAGAACAATGAACTGAAATTTCTGAAACAGGAAGGATATTCATTACTGCAATTAAGAAAATTCCATACTACTACTAGAATAACACTGCACACAATCCCATAACTCATTACTTTCTGCTTTGTAAGCACAATACCACTAACCAGACAAGTATCTTCAACGATTAACAAAAATCATTACTATGCTGGGATTGCTACAGGAGTAAATTTTGCACACTTAATCCAAAAATGTTTTTGTTTTTTTTAATGTTTGAAACGTGCCTTCCTGTTTCATAAAAAAAATACAAGGTAAAATACAACTAAAATGTTCAGCACTTAGTTTAATGCATATTGATACTGAACAGCAATCAAAATTTAAACATATAAGTCAAAAAGGGAATACATATATAGAATAATTAGTAACTCGATATCAGCTACAGAATTCTTTTGCAAATACACAAAAAAAATTCAATATTTAAACGTGGGAAAACTAAAAAGATACATAAAATGCTTTTCAAAAACGAATCATTCATATTCTAATGAAAGTTAACATGCAATTAAGAAACATTTCAAGACCACAGAATTAATTGTTTAGATAGAAAAAAGATAAGTATATAATAGATAATATAAAGCTGTACTACTTGGTACAGACTTAATCCAAGTATCATAAGTGTTCTGCAAGTGAGGGTACACTTCCAAGACTGCTTGAATTGCAATAAATGGGATTTATTTACGCCCAACTTGAAAGTAAACCAGCAGTCTAATATTTCTGTAGAATAAGATGCAAAAATATAAAGTCACCAATGTCTTGGCAAATGCTTCAAGACATTCAAACTCTGGCTCTTTTTAATGCTAATATCAACAGCACAGATATTGATACAATTCAGAGAACTGTATTTTGTACTTGTGAATAAAGTCATTGGTGGTAGTAGTAAGTCCTCTTGAAAAATATAGCTATTAACTCGGGAATAATATTTCTTATGGGTCCTTTTAAAACATTAGAGGATAGCAAAATTCATTGAACAGAACAAATATATATATAGTCCATACATTTCTTAGATTACAGTTTAAAAATAAGAGCTCAATTTAAAGTTTAATGATGGAAATGCTCAACAAACAAAAGGTCCCTCAAATTATTATTCCGAATACCGCTATCAACAGTTCTATAGGTTTTGTTAAATTCAAATTCCACACTGATGATATTGTGGGTTGTCAAAGCTGTGCAACCTTAGAAGTGTTCTCGAATATTATGCACATCAAATTGGAAAAATTATATTTCAGCAAGGTTGAAAGGCAAGGTTGCACAGAAATTGTCTTTCGAAAAGGTTAAAATTAATTTCAGTCGGTTGTCGTATTCCTTGTTGTAACAAAATATGGTGAAGTATCATCTTATGTATTAAAATCAGAAATATGCCCTAAAAGTGCCACAGCCAGTATTTATTGTTCTTTATCTATGTCTTATTTTTTTTTTTTTAATTGACCTACACTGATACCAGGCTTGAGGGTGAGAACTTTTATATGGGGATGAATGAAAATGAGAAAAGTTCTCATCGAGTTTTACATACATACAAGAGTTATCAGCAAAATAGATTGCTTTCACACATTAAAACTAGATACATTTGTTAAGTTTAGGCTTTGTTTGGTTTTCCATGGCAATCTTCTGCGCATTACAAAGAAGTTTAGCAATTAATCCCTATTGTAAGAGACCTTTTGCATATTTAAAATGGTGACAATGCATGCATGTGTATAGAATAAGCTTCGTTGAATTATACAATTATTTTGATGAGGGCTCATACAGAGAAGGGATGGTGAGGTTTTTTTCATGAGAGAGCCTGATACAGAATGCTTATTGGAGAAACAGAAAATGACAAATCTGAAAAAATGCAATGGTTAAAATATCAGCTCTAAACACGACAGTTCGATTTAGTTTTATTCCTTTGGCCACATTTTTACTCCTTGGCAAAAAATGCCAGCATAAAAATTGACAACAAAAAAGTTTCTCCAACAAGTATCAAAAATAAACTTTTCATAACATCACAAAGACCATGATATATCAACAATTATGGTCCATGTTTTTATACTAACTAAACAACTTCCTCATTTTACACTCTACTTACAAAAATTTAAATGCTTTATCATACACATATTAACACATTACTCCATTCCTGAGATTTACAGCCCTTTTAACAACACAACAATCCTGAGATCCCAGGCGGCAATCCAACAGCCAATGGAGATCTTGGGATAGTTGTCAAATAAGGCGATATGTTACTGTGGAAACCAAACAAAGCGACGAAGTCCATGCATTCTAGTCTGAAGGCCCCCAAACCCACAGCCACCTGAAGAAAAGATGAAAATGTGGTGGCAGATTGAAGTTGGTCTTTGGTATCTTGAAGGTCAAGTGTGGCGGGGCTTGGGGGCTCAGGCTAGTTCACCTGAACTTGGCGTTGATTTGGAGGGAGCCCGCCAGGTGGTCGTCGAAGACCAGTCATTTGACTCTTGTTCACCAATGCTCGGATTTGGCGTTGAGCAGCCTAAAAATAAAACAGATTTGCACAGCATTAAAAGACATGCAATTCAAAATGTATCAATAAGATAAGGCAAACACACAAGCTCTTTGGCATTTTCTTCAGTTCAAATTGAAAAAAAGGACAAAAACATTGTTGATTGAAAACAGAAATATTAAGCATTAAGAGAATTTTAATGAGCATCCACATTCACTAAACATTATAAATTCTTCAATGCATTCATTTTTACGTCTTAATAGGTATAAAAACAAATTTTCAGATACGGATCTACTTATGCTACTACACAACTGCTTTAAAGACATGTTAGGGAGAATATTAATCTTCACCCATTTCTAACATAAAAATTAATGTTATTAAACTCTGAAATCAAAAAGGTTTTAAAGCTGCAACTCACCTGTGTGCTGTAAAAATCACCAATAATATGGACGGGTGTTTCATCACTTTCTGCATTGTCATTTTCTTCTGGCAATTTTATTATAGCATGAGTTTGTCGTTGAAGCTCTCGCACCTAAAGAATTCAAGAGATACTCATTTTCAGAGTTGGGGGGGGGGGGGGGAAGTAAAAAGATTTCAACACAAAATCATTAAGACAGAAATAAACCAGGGAAAGTAACATACCGTTTGACCACCTTTACCAATGATGCGTCCTACTTGATTAGAAGGAACAAAAATTTCTACTTTAAGGCAGTGAGATTCTTGAGCCCCAGTGTAGGTCTCAAAGGTGACCTTTTTGAATATCATGTATTGAGCCTAAAAATTAATGAACAAACTTATAGGAAGAGAAAAAAAAAATCAATTAATTTAAGATTAACACAATACAATGAAACTTTGATACATAGTTAAAATACTGTTTATAATTTGAATTTACTTCGGTTTAATTGAAGCCAAAACAAAAATGCAACTGTTTTTTATTTCTGAATACTTTTGTTAAATACATCTGTACCTTGTGTCCTCTAGTAAGTGATTTATTGTAAATGAATAAGGCC
This sequence comes from Araneus ventricosus, assembly GCA_013235015.1. Taxonomy (NCBI): domain Eukaryota; kingdom Metazoa; phylum Arthropoda; class Arachnida; order Araneae; family Araneidae; genus Araneus; species Araneus ventricosus. The sequence continues at coordinate 739,726 of BGPR01000026.1, forward strand.
CTAAATTCATCCAAGGGCTTAAAATCTTTACTGTCATTTTTAGTTTAATATTCATTATTAAACTTAGTTTTTCTACATGCAAATTTTTAATTAATCAAATTTTTATAATGGTTACTTTAGCTTTGAATTAGCAAAGTTCCACTGTACTTTTGAGTGTTTTGAGAAACAATTTTGCAATTTATTATCGAATCAAGAACGATATAATGTAAAAAGAAGTTCTAACAGAAGTATTTCTCATCTTATCATTTCAGACCTCATTAACTATCGGGAATGGCAAGGACAGAAGAATTTAAAAATATAAAATGAAATATATCCGAACCTTCCATTGTGCTTCAGGTGTACCAACTATTGTCACTTTTCTTAATGCTTCACGGTCAATAGGTTCATCCTTATTTGTTTGAGCTACCTGAAGGTAAAAGAAGAAAAAACAATCAAGTACAAACATTGCTATGATTCTTCAATATTGCTACGATTGCTTTTAAAGAAAAACAATGCAAACTTCTAGAAAACTATGGTAAACAATTAAAACACTACTAAAATAGTAAAAACACTCAAAAATATTTAATCAGTATTCAGTAGTACATCAATCAAAGTGAAGGTTACAGAAGTTCACCAGTTTTCTATGAACTTTTTCAAAAATACCTTTAGGTTACCAAAAATAATTTGCAAGAAAAGTGCAATATCAAAGTATTATGAACAAAACATCCATCAAAATAAAATTATTTTGTGAAGAAAATAAATGGCAAATTAATAGCATGCCTAATGTGATATACATGGGTATTATGAATCGACACAACACTTTCAATTTTAGGGTTACACCATCCACTATTATATATGAACCAGAGCAGCCCTTAAATAACATGGACAACACCCTAAAGGTGCTCTACTTATAAGAACTTCCAGACTACATGCACAGAACAATACTTCAGTTCCATACATTTCTGAATAGTGGATAGGACTGCAACTCAAATATATACTACATTCCAGCATTTTGGACTCAACACGCATACAAAGAAATAGGATGAAAAGCTTTAAAAATCCATGCCAGGAACATTGGCCCAAGTACCCCCACATACTGCAAGGTGTTAAAAGTCTTGTTAATATATTTCATCTTTTCGATACAGTAATAATCTTTTGCTATATTCAATCACTATCTTGGAAATTACAAAAGCAACATAGGGCATCAACTCTTGGTAGCAAAAAATAAGAGTCCAGAAAATTTACCATCCAATAAATAAGCTGGAAAACTGGAAATATTGATAGCAAATATTCTTTCTTAATATACAAGGAAATAAGTCTGAAAATAACAGAACACAAGACACCAACTACGACTCTATTCCCGAGCTATTCAACACAATTCTGAATTATCTATCCATCTAATATATTGATACTGTCCTGCAAATTCATGAGTGTTCTCAATGCAAAAAACAATCGCACCATATTGAAGGAATTGAAACACTTCATTTTTAAAAAAAGGATTGGGTTTAATTTTAGAGAAAAATTTGCATAAAAAAATTAACAATCAGAAGCATAACAAACCCTTACTTTAATACTAGCACCAGAAGAGCTAATCATGTCTCTTATTGTACTTCCGCCAGTTCCTATGATTGCTCCAACAGCTGAGTTTGGAATGTACAAATACACGGATTCCTTAACTGGCTCTAGGTTTTGTGGTGGTGCTGCATTTGGTGAATACATCATAGGAACATTGTATGGTGGTGGGTTTCCATACATGCCTCCATACGATGGTGGTGGGGGAGGCGGCGGCATAGGTCCTCCACGGCCTGGATAACCAGAATTGGCAACGGTGGACATCATGGCCATGGGATGAAGACCAGGAAACATCATGGCTGCTGGTGCCATAGCTGCCAAGTCATTTTCATAGCTCTGCCTCAATTTAGCACTTATCATTTGTTCAGCTTTGCAAATGTTTTCTAATTTGCCTTTAATTGTGATAACACGTTCGAAGTTAAAAGTATTGACATCCTGCATGCTGCTGTAGAAAAGAAATACATTAATTTTCTTTCTTGAATTCATAAGTAGGACTTAAGATATCCAATATATATAATACAAATGACTCATTTCTAAATTTTAACACAGAACAGTTAAATTAAAATTTTAACAGGTTAAATTTTACTTTTCATTTTAGATTTTTAATTCAGGTTAACATTTCAAAGTAGTAACATTTAGAGCCATAATAAATTAGATGAAATGTTGTCAATACAGGGGGGTAACTACAACCCTATTTGAAAAATTCGAAATGATTTCGAATAATTCAGGATATAAATACATGAATACACATTTTCTAACAATTAGAAAAAAAAAAGATCCAAAAGAAAATAAAAATTATTAACATTTATGTTTCACTGCATCATATAAGGTTACTCTTCTTTTAAGTTTCTCAACATTTTTTAGAGATTGAGGTTACATTTTTAGGAGGGTATGGTCTTTAAAAATCTAGAAGTCCTGTGTTTATTATTACAACTGAAACTTCAAAATGATCAGCAAGATAATCAATTATCATATGTGAAACTGAAGAAGGCATATTAACAAGAAGAGATGAACTGCTAGTAGAAGATAGTGGCTCATTGAATGCCAGGGATTTGTAGCTGTCCAATTAAGTCTCTAAAATATTTAACATCGGTAAAATTCCTTCTCAATAAGCTTTTGGGAGGAATTTTCTGACATGAAAACTACAAAGGTTTTTGTTTAACAAGTATAGATAATATGTCATAGTCTACACAGCATTTAACTTATTGGCAATCAAGGATATTTTATGTTCTCTCCGATATAAATTTCCCATAAAACTAAATTGCAGACATGACACAGGCTTGGAACAAAAAAAGCTGAACTTCAAAAATCCAGTATCAATATATATTCTTTCTGATCTTTTATCTATCCAATCTGGCATTATTTGAATGTGCACACGGCGCGCAGTTTTTGTTTGCGTGCTTTTCAAGTCTTTTCTGTGCGCAACCCCCACCCCCCAATGAATTACCAAAAATTTTAATGTAGATTTACATCGATCCCAAGAATGACAAAATTCGATGCCGAAAATGCTGAAATCCTCGTTTTCGCACAAATGTGTTATGTCTGTGTTGATGCAGACGTTAGGGAACGAAAACTAACAAAAAAAAAAAAAGAACTAACAAAAACGAAGAATGTTAAAAAGAACGCGAAAATAAAATGGCTTCCTTCACGGAGAGCTAGTGACCTTTTATTTCTCATGAAATTCGGATCGGAAGAAATTCATGGATGATTTTCTTTCATCCAATCAAAATTCGGAATGAATTGTGATGACCTTTTCAGGCCTTCCCCCCAATGCTAAACTTTGACCCCAAAGCGCGACAAAACACCGATACATAACTCGGATGATACATAACTTTCGGCAGGATTACGCAATATCTTATGAATTCAAAATTTTCACATGGTGCACAGCTTTTGTTTGCGTGAGCACATTGTACAGCAAAGAAGTCCTAGAGTGAATTTAGTGTCTGGAATTACTCAGTTCCTTTCAATGAGGGCAGAAAATATAAACATAGTAACAAAAACAAATGCAGGAGGCGACATTTTTGGTTTTGATTTTAAACTAATCAAAATAAATTCAAGTTATAATAAGGAACTAGGAAATTTAAGGGTAAAATTGTAAAGGGACCAGAGGGGAAAAAAAGTGGATTATCAACAAATTGGAATTGAAAATGAATTAGCCAAGTTCCAACTCTGTAGCTACATTTAAGCTCTGTGAAGGGGGAGGGAGGAACTGAACTCTTATAACAAACTTCATACCACTCTAATAACAGAAAAATCCATGACCTCAAATGCAAAAGAATAAGTAGAAAAATGAAGTATTAAAAAAATACAAATTTTTAAATCAATGAACTTTAATAAGCAAGAAAATTAGAAATTTATTGTAAAAGAATAAAATAGATCTTTTAAATGCTATCTTTTAAGTTTTAACCGTTATTTTTAATCAAAATTTAATTGACCAAGTGTTTACCTCGATACAGTGATTTTTGTATCTGTGCTTTCCATGATGCGTTTTATGGTGTTGCCATTTTTTCCAATAATCCTTCCAATTAAGTTGTTGTGAGCCAAAATTTTCAAAGGGACTTCTCTGCAGAAAAATAAATAATTAACGAAACAAACTCACAGAGCAAGAAGTCAATGTTTGGATTCTTTTCTGTTAACAGAACCACAATAATAGAATTAATGTAAAGAATAGGATTTCAACAAACATATTGCAATTTCTTGCTAAAATTTAGTAGGGGTTTTTTTGTATGGGTTCTGCTAACAGAAAAATATATCTAATATTTAAAAATAACTTACCCTCGATTTGTGTTATTTGCTTCCTGCTGCATAACTTCAAGAATCTTTTGACAGGCAAGAGAACAATTATCAGGATTTCCATAAATAGTTATAACTTGAACGGAATACATTTCATCCTACAATAAAAATAAAATTTTGTAATGTCATCATAAAAAGGGAGATCAGTAATATCCAAGTGGGTTTTTTTTTTTTTTTTTTATCATGAAGTACTTATACTCATACTTAGTTGAAAAAGATACAAATAATACTTGAAAAAATGAAATTACTTAACTTATTCAAAATCTTAAATTTAAAATAGTGCAAAGAGCCACTACTATCAATCATAAGCTAACCAACAGAATAGTTGAATATGCTCAATAAATGATTAGAAGAAAAATATAAAAATTAAGCAACAGTTTTCAAGGAAATTCATAATTTTTGCTTCAGAAGTTTACATATTTTCTATATACTGCTGGCATAATATCCCGACATAAATTCACACCTTGTAATCAGAACTAGAAATTGAAGAAGGAACTGTTTGACCATCTGCCACCAATATATGAATGCCAGTTTATTAACCGCTTAAGGATTTACCCCCCGAGTTAAGTGATCCTAAATACCGTAGGTTACAAAAAAAAAACTCAGTCCTTAAGTGGTTAATGAATTTTTTAGACTAGGCTACATACTTAATAATTAAAATTGGCAGAAATAACCATTTATGTTAATTAAATATTTAGAACAACCACAGGGTTCGTACACATTCCCTTTAAAAGAAAATCAAGGACTATCAAGGACTAAAAAAACCAAAAAATAAGGACCTCTAAATTGAATAAACTTAACGAATTGTCGCACGCATTTTTAAATAAAATGACTCATTTTTGCAAATTCAACCTATTGGATGATAAATTATAATATAAAACATAGAAGATACATTACAAATTTAACACAACAAAACTCCTAAAAATAGGAGTTAATAAATTGATGAAAAGAAACCCCATGAAACTGGTAATCAAATTAAATATCTTTTAATTCCAAACTTTTTCATTCAATTTTACATCCAAGGTATTTATTTTAATTTCTTTTTCAGAAATTGTTTTTATTAGTTCATGCGATTGAATAAATAAATTTATGTCATTTGACTTTTCAGCCTCATTAGCTAAATCATTTGCTTTCTCATTTGTTTGGTGCATGTCTGTTTGGAGGAACATTTTCTTTTGTTCTAAAAAATCTATTTCTTCCTCTAGAACTTTTCATTTCAGTTGTTTTGTTTCAATCTTTTCTTTGGATCTTTCACTTTCTAAATACTGCATGTATTTTGAGCTGAGGTGGCAACCGTCCTCATTTCTTTAGTAATTTTTAAGTCATAAATAGTCCCAGACAGCTTAATAAATTCATGATTTACACGCTGGAAAATATATGAAGCATCATTTAAATTTTCTATTTCCAAGGCCTTGTTCACCGAAAAACCTCATTGTCCATGTGACAGTATTAATACCATTTTAATAATCTTCCGAACTTTTTGATAATGATTATTGCTAAAATAGTTTGTAAAAAATTATCAAGGGAATCACTCTTTGGATTGAAAGAAGTAAATTCAAATGAATTTGGCTTTACAATATTTAACAGAAAATCTGCAAAGAGTAACAAAATTTCGTCGCAATCTTTTCCCAAAATACGTTTATTTTGCGACAATAAAATCAATACCTTTTTCATTTTTTCCTGTGCTTTTTCGGGATATCCAGCCAATATTCATGGATCAATGCAAATCGCAGGTCTTACTAGTGCGTAATTCACAGGACATTTCTGCATGAAATGTTTTATCATTGTTATGATGTTTTTCCAACTATCCTGTCTGAGTGTGAAAACATCTATGTCTGCTAATTCCTTATTTTTTTATCTTTTCTTTTATTAGTTGATCTGCAGCAAATCCTAAATACGCTTAACTTTTATCATTATACAAGTTTGGGTCACTGAAGTTGAATTTGCATAAAGTCTCAGGTTTATCAATTCTTTCATTCTCTGGTTTCAAAATTTTGAAATGTTGAATGCAATCTTTAACAAGTATTAATACATCACTGGCAAAAAATGGAAGTAAAGGCTTATCACTTTGATACTGTTCTAAAAATGGTAACAGCACTTTTGACAATCATTCCTATGGAACCACGGACCAATAAAGGCCATCTATAATTCCTCGCTTATTTCCCAAAGTGTATGCGATGGATATGGATTCGTAGAACGCGAGCCGTGTCGTCCCCCCACCCTGCGAGAGCCACGTCGACCAAGATTAGAGCTGCCGAGAAGGAGGAATTAGAAAAACGATAATCAGTGAAATTTTAAATTTTTTAATAATGGCAGAGTAAAAAGTAAGGACTTTCAAAGACTTTTTAAAAATGGGGCATAAAAATAAGGATTTGTAAGGACTTTTAAGGACTAAATGTAAAAGTAAGGACTTGTAAGGACGCGTACGAACCCTGAACCACTATGTTTTAATTGCTAATTGTTATACATAATTTCAATGTCGATTTTAATGCATCATTTACTTTTAACAATATAAACAACTAAATTTCAATCAAATAGCAAAAACAACCTGGCAAAGAAAAAGCAAATAAAAGTCTCACCTTATCAAAAGCTCCACTATTTTCCTTACGATGTACATCCACTCTTTAAAAAAAAACTCATTTTAGCACATTAAAAAAATCAAATTAAAAACACATTAAAAAATACAAGCAACAAGAACAAACTACAAGTTGCTACAAACTACACCATATTACCACAAAAGTTTAGAGCAGTGAAATGAGCAATCTTGCATGGTAATTATACATTCTTACAGGGACATGAGCAATCTTGCATGGTAATTATACATTCTTACAGGGACTAGTAGTTTCAACTGGTTGCCAATAAAATTACTTCCGTGTTGAAGGTAAAAACACCAACTCCCTCACTAATTAGTTCCCCAAAAAAATAATGCTTTTGTTAGTTTATTAACGAAAGATATGCATTTGTTAGTCATGCACTTTATATGCAGAAATAAATTTTAAAAAAGTTGGGTACCTTGAAACTTGCATGCAATTTCTTGCTTATGATGCTTATTACTATAAAATTTGAGGCAAGGCGAGTCAAAGGGCAACGCCAGTCTGAGAAGTAGTCTTTTTTCTAACACAGCATGTGCATTATTGTATTGTAGGTTGCATTTTCTTATCTGTTAGTGAAAATAACTTTTCGAAAGTTCTTATTCCAAGACAAGCAGATGTACAACACTCAATTCCGTATTTGTTAAGTGGTGGAATTATTTTGCTTTTAACAAAACCTTTAGCACACTTACGCACACATACCACCATAAATTGATTCATTTGGATGCAAAATGGTTTAATGTGTTAAAGTATTTATTCTGTAATGTTTACAGTGGCATGTCATTCTCATAGTTTGCCTATGGTGTGCATTGATGTGTGCATGTTTGATAAAGCACATAAAGTTCAATACAATGAAAAGGAAGGGAAAATTTTGCAAATTTTATCCTCTTTTCTTCATAATAGGGTAAAAATTCTATCAATACCCCTCACATTATGTCATTGTACTCTAAACCAGTGGTGCACAAACCGTGCGTCACGAGTCCTTTGGCGCAAGAAAATTTTGGTTGCAAAGAAATTTGCCAATAAAAAATATAAGGCTTTTCTTCAAAAAAATGAGGTCGAATTTTTTTTTTTTTTTATGCCAAGTGAAGGGGTCGCAAATGAAAATAGTTTGAGCACCACTGCTCTAAACTAAAAATGAAACAAAGGTTGGTCATACTTTTTCATTAAAAGAAAATACGCCATTTCAGAACTGTATCTAATTATTTAACCCTGATTATTCAAACCTCACCACCTTATACCAAGAGTATAAGGTATTGGCAAGATAAGAAAAACAACCTTCTATTACAATCAAGCCATAACAAAATGGCAAATGAATCTAGCGATACTGCCAAGAAAAACAAAATCCATTTCATAATTGGACAACATCTGGTAGCAACAATATAAACTACAGAAACAATAAGCAAAACAATAAAGGAGCACAAACAACATTTAGCCCATACAATGTACAAATAAATCAAATAAGTACCAAAGCAGACACAAATGACATCTACATAACCAAGAACATGCTAGCAGGCAATATGCTTAGGTAACCAATCTGTCATGGTTGAGAAGAATTTGGCTACTATTCCATTTGCACGATATCCTTACTTGCAGGACTAATCTGTCACTTTATCAGCTGAGCATTATTACGAGAGTGGAATGCAAGTCCATGAATAGAATCTACAAGCCTAATATACCTCACAATACATAAACATTGGTTTCTTGTTCCTTAATGGAATGGCTCAAAGTTATAACAGTCTAGATTAACATTTAATATACTTTCCCAACACTGGAGAACTTCTTAAATAGTCTCTTTTCATATGGTGTTTGTTTATTAATGAGCATCCTCATTCTCTCCAAAATAAGAGTATATTTACAGAATGACTCACTATACAGGATATGTCATACCAAAAACTTACAATTAAAATGGCTCTCACATGATTTATCTACTGAAGCAATATTGTAACTTAAAATTTTGTAAAAGACTTTATTACAAGTTACATTAAGTAAAAAATTGTACACAAATCGAGTTCTCGGAACATTCCAAAAAACGAAGAAAAAAATTACCTTGCTCTAGACTGTTGCGTGATTTGACGAATTGTACCACCAGATCGGCCAATTATAGCACCAACCATGTCACTTAAAACTAAAATCCTTTAAAAAGAAAAAAAAAGTTAAATTAACATATGTATTTAAATTAAAAATTCAAATACAAGCTCAATTCTTCTCTTTTTAAGAAATTCATTATGCCTACATCTATGTTAAACAAATTAATGCTGGCTAGCCACAGCAAAGCAATTGCTTTATATTCAATTCCCAAGCATAGAAATTGAGGTAATCAAATAAATTTCCAAAGTTAACCTTTATTACTTTCCTATAATTGCAGTTTCAGTCAATTAAAAATAAGCAATAAGAAATACATAAGAATTCCTTAGGTAAAGTTAAATTCAAGATTACCTCAGAGGAAAGTCAGAGGCTCTCAAGGGAAATCCTTGATTTCCAGAATAAGGTACATTGCGCATACCAGGGCCACCTCGTCCAACACCTCGGGGGCTACGAGCTCCAGGACCACGCTCCATCATATACTCTACTTTAAGAAAACTTCCTTCAAATTCGTAACCGTTCAACTGATTAAATGCTCTAAAAATGAAAACAAGTATTACAACAAAACTCTTGAAAAAAAACTCCTGCATTAAAAAAAAAAAGCTGTTGGAAAATCATTCATCAATAAAAGACCCTACAAATCGCTCATTCATAACTAGACTATAAAAAGTTATGCTCCTAAAAAATATTAAAATTTGTTTGGAAAAGAATGCAAAAAAGATAGCTATGCCAAACTCAATTTTCTTTACAACTTCCATAATAAGATCATAATAAACTAAAATAAGCTTACAATTTTAAAGACTAGTAAACAAAGAGATCACTAGCATGCAAAACCATAGGAATATATTAGTTTAATACTATTAGTGATTTGAAATAACTTACTGTTGAGCTTGATCTTGAGTTTCATATGTTACAACAGCACTACAAAAATCTTCAGATTTTCCCGAACCTAAAAAACATTGATTTGTCAATTTCCATGCTTTGAAAATTATTATAATTAAATCATTTCAGATAATCTAGCCCTTACATCCTTTCATTATAAATTAGCAAGTATTAATACATTCTTCCAGACAATATTTGCCTACAAAAGGCTTTACATTTAGAAATTCTTAAACGAGTGAAAAAGGAAGAAAAAAATATCTTGACAGTAGGCTTCGAATGCAGGATTTAATAAAGAAATTTGAAAAAATTAAGAATGATTACATAGACAACCAATTTCATTCCAGTTAAAGACTTATTCCCAATAAACATAATTTTCCAAAAAAATTAAGTGTATACTATTAAATAGAATTTAACTGTGTATATATAATAACAGGCAGTTCCATCCTAAAGTACAGAAATCAAATTACTATAAAATAAAGCATGCACTCTACATCAAAAGAATGCAGATTGCCGGTTATTGTAATGAACTGATGAAGGCACACATAAACATGTTGGTGAACTATGCACATGAATCATAATTTCTAAGCAATAGTTCAACATTAATATTCACAGTTTGGGAAGCCAAGAAAGCTACAGAAGGCATTTTTCTTGGAGCAAGACTGTGAGCAGAAATTTCATAAAGCAGGCATAAACTGGTTTGAAAAACAAAATTCACACTAGTTCAGAATGACTTATCAATACCAAGATGCATAGCAAATAGAAATATTAACAGATTTTCATGAAACTGTAATTATAAAATAACTGTTTGTTGAACTGTCAACATGAACATTATTCACTAGAGACAGTTTAACATTTGATATTCACAGTTTGGGAAGCCAAGAAAGCTACAG
>BGPR01000026.1:750527-785907 GCA_013235015.1 Araneus ventricosus
ATTATTCACTAGAGACAGTTTAACATTTGATATTCACAGTTTGGGAAGCCAAGAAAGCTACAGGAGACATTTTCTTGGAGCAAGACTGTGAGCAGAATTTTCATAAAACAGGCAAACAAAACTGAATTTAACTGATTTGAAAACATTTACAATGGTTTACACAGCCTCATCAGTACTAAGATACAGGGCAACTAGAAATATTAACAAATAATAACAAAAAATTTTGTTTAACTGTCAACATGAGATTAAATTCACTTGAGACAGTTTAACATTTGATATTCACAGTTTGGAAGCCAAGAAATCTATGAGAAGCATTTTCTTAGAGCAAGACTGTGATAAGTATTATGAAAATAAGAAGACACAGAAAATTTTAAATATCAAGACAAGATTGGATTTATTTAAATATTTCCTCACACACACAATTGTCTTATGAATTAATAGTTCTTAATTCATAAGCCCAAATTCATCTGTTAAGTTCACATACTTGTAAATTTTTATTACTAACAAGATAATATATAAAACTATTGACAAATATACGCTAATAATATTCAAAGCAAAGTATTTAATTACACTTAAGGTCAGGATAGGACATGCAGTTACAAATTCACAGAAACCTGGATGTTCACTAAGTTTAAAAAATTAAAAATAAGAATCAAAAATAAGACTTGCCTCGTTCACACTGAAGAACATTCCCAAATGTGTTGAACAGACTTTTAACTTCATCCCAGGGCACATGAGCAACAATATTGCTTACTTGAAGTTTGTTTGTTCTATTTCTGGAATAAAACAAAACATTTTAATTGAAAGCAGTGGAAACAAAGTTGCATACAAATTATAACTTTCCCACAAACAATAGAAACAAAATTACTAAAATCTGTGCAACTGACAATATAATGTATTTAAAAGTGCCATCAAGCAGTATTTTACCCATTCATTTATGCAGTTACAACTATTCAATGATAAAGGACACCAAGAACTGTTATTTGATAGAGCTATTTTAAAAATAAATCAGCTATTACTAAAATTGAACTTAACTGCCTTTACAGGAAGAAGAAAAAAAAAAAAAGGGTTGGTATCTTTATCAAAAGATAATACAAAAATATTTCAATTAGTATATATATGATGACAACCAGAGTGGCTTGGAATTAGAAGAGACGAGAACAGCTAAATTGGGCTTGGACATGTGGCCTAGAAGGGCATTTTAAGTCCAGTAAAGACCATATCATAACATCTATAAAAATTTCTTAAACTGAAAAAAGTTATACCTAAGAATTGTTTTCGATGAAGTGTGTCAAGCTTTACATAGACACGACACAGGTTTGGAGCAAAAAAAAGCTGAACTTCATAAATAATGAATCTTGCCAAACATAAACCCAGAGAAGTAAAATAACTATGGTTAATTGAACAATAAAATAAATACATTTAAACAAAAAGTGTGAAATATTAAAAATATTGTAGAATTATTATATAAAAGAAAATTAAGAATGATAAAATTTGATGCCTAAAACACTGAAATGTGCCATGTCTCTTTACACCTTTTGGGGCAAGCAAGGTCAGTGTGGGCAATTTTAAAAAAAAAGGCCTAAAAATCATTTAATACAACTGATTTTTAAAAATACATAAGTGTACTAGAAAGTAACTTTTTTTCATTTTCTGGTTTTTAATTTGTAATGCATATTTATAACAGGGTTGCTACTCAAGCAAGAGAATCAAATTCCCCGACTTTTCCAAGAGTATTCTCAAAAAAATTCCAATTAACAGTGTTAATACATATTGGTCGAGGTGAAAGTAAAATAAGATTATATCAGTTGAAAACACTGAGCTTATCTAATTACAGATGAGAGTAACTAAAAATTCCCTTTCGATTCCCCTCCCAAATCTTTCAAATCAAGATAATCTTTTCAAAACCATTAAGAACTATGAAATTTTTGTATAGCCAGCTACCTTTCTTTTAACAACTGCATAACAAGATTCTCTTAATTTTACTTTTACCTACATGAATATGCAAGAAATCTCATTAATTTAATGAATGATTCTGAGTTTATGTCTCCCCCGTCCAAAAAAATATGTATCAGAGTGCCTTGAGTAAAGCTAGTTCACTATCTAGCTTAAAATACAGAAAGATTTCTCTGATGAAAACTTATTTAATGTAAAACATAAAAATATAAATTTAATATGTTTAAATCTCAATTTATATTTAACAAATTTAAAGAAAGTCACTTCTTTTTAGAGATTGCCGCCAATTTCCCCCTCCCGACTTTTTCTGTTAAATTTCGAATTCCCCGGCTTTTCAAGGATTTCCAGATTGCGTAGCAACCCTGTTATAAATAAAGAATCTTGTAATAACCTTTTCCTCAAATTCACTAATAGCTAGTAGTTCCGAAAACATTTAAATGGTATACTGTCACTAAACAACACACATGTACAAAAATCCATCCTTACAAATATGAAACCAGTCAAAAGTGTGCAAAATACTCGAAATTAAATTAGGAAAACTATAAATGAGATGCTAAAAATTATGATTCAAATCTCAACTTACCTTATTTTTTATATTAACGTATGCATGACTAATAAAATTAGCTTACATGCTCAATGACATATTTCTCAACAATCGAACTGATTAAATTCTAAACATGATTCAGATTACTAAATACTTCCAATATATATATATTCAAAGAATCTATGAAAGGAGAAAATATAACCTGATAGTATTTGGTGCACTAATTTAAAACTTCTGTTCAAGCAAAATATTATCAAGATTTTTTTTTGCATAATTTCTTTTTTTTTAATACATTTCAACCAATTCACAATTATTTAAATGAAGACTGATGAATTACAACCACTTTATCAACTGATGTCCCGATGATCCATGTTAAATCACGAAAGAAAAAAAAAAAAGATCAACCAGGAATGTTTTGGTTGCCCTCCCCCCCTTCCCAATAAGATGAGTCATTTTTAAGTGCAATACCTTAATGTTGACTGCAATGATTTCAAATTAAACGGATTGCTTTACTATGTTTTTTTTATATATATTTTTAAGGTGTAAAAAAATATCCCTCATTCAAAAATATTACATATAAAAATAAATACAAAAATAATGAAAATATTTTATTAAAACAAAAGAGATGAATTTAAACCACACTCCTTAAACTAAAAATTAGAAATGCACAGCAGTCTACTTCATTCACAACCAACCAATAACAGAATTCTAAACTTTCGAATTGTGTTATAGTTTTTATTTTATTGAAAAGTAAAATAAAAATATAAAGTATGAAAATGAATATTTTTCATTTTTTCAGATTAATAAAATCCGAATCCAGATTTAAAAGAAAAAAAAGATATCTTTCAACTTCCCACAGGAAGTCTATTTCCATTTACCTTCAGATGAATGATGGTCACTTAACAAAGGCCATTTGCGTATATCGAAAATTCTAGTAGAAAATTCAATTACTTTGTATCGTAAACATTAAAGACCTGAAAATTGGAACTTCACTGCAATACAGCTAAACTATGCATGCGATGAAAAAAGAACACCAAATATAAGCCGATTCACACCAAGTCAGAAAGAAAAAAAAAACGGTCATGGGAAGATAATATAAGAAATATATTGATTTACCAATTGTAAAGAATGGTACAGAGTTTACCTGAACTAAAAACGCCATCTGGAATCCCAAGAAGTATATCAATTTCAGTAACTGATATTCTAAACCGCCGACAGCTATAATTTGTCATCACAATAAAAGCATCAAACAAGACATTTATTTTCCATTGAGCTTTAAACAACTTATATAGACATAATTAACTTTTAATGGAGCTGAAAATAATTTTGCAACACACATTTTTCACAATTCGGTTCGGTTTATAAATTTGCGTAAAAACGACTTCTTAAGCATTTAAATTTCAAAGGCTAACGCATTTACTAAAAATTATAAGGTATGAAGAATACACGGCAAAAACCTCCAACTCAACAAGGAGCTATTAATACGACGAATACAAACTCATAACATTTTCATCTTTATTTCTTAATGGATGAACGCTGCCGTAAATGGCTTAATTTATGCAATATCATTTTTCCAATCAAAAACATTTAAAAATGTTACCTTGATTCTAAACTCCGCATATTTTACTTCCAATCTATAAACCAATTTAAACGGCAAAAGTTTTGAACTGCGATAGAATTCTAAAGAAATTATACGTTAGAAATAATATGTTGCCAAGCAAAAAAGAGGAAAATCAGCCATGAATATCACGCGCGTAAATATTGATGGTTTCATTTGATATAAAAAACGAAAAGAAAATGGCAACAAATGGCTAAAATATTTTTGCAAGCATAGCTTTTAATCTTTGACTTGCCGATGACTAAAAATTACATCCGGTTATGCGTTAAGTTATTAACGAATATTTTATGTTCTTTAAAAAGTAAACAATTCCTTAGTATCGCAAAGTCGGGTTTTTTTTTTTTTTTTTTTAAACATTTGTCATTGTTAAGGAGAAAATTGCATTAGAAATATCTGAAAATCAGGTCTGGGATACTCGATAATTTGCATATAAATTAATATAATTGGTATTTGATCATTTAAATTATGAAAAATCCGCAATAATCAATTCGCCTTGCGACAAATTTAAACTAATTCCAGTTGCACTTATTTTAATATTTGACTTTTGGAGGGCCCACTCTCTTCCCGGTACCCATGAACTTTGATCCAGTTATTTCGTCTGTGGTAGTTCAAATTCAGTTCGAAATGCTAGAAGGATTTTAGAACAATTTCTTAAAATGAAAGCTATCTCGATAACACTTCGGATGTCTCCGATAGCAGATACTAGTAACACTCATTTACGTAGATGTTTTATAACAATTTCGAGGATATACGACTTAATATACGACTACTGAAAAGTTTACATTCGATTAGCGTATTGCTTACATTTCCAGGTATTTGGTTTTGTGCAATTCTGACGCAACATAGCATTATTCATTTACAAGGTATATGAATATTTTGAATAAGACAAGATAACATTTATGAAAATTGTTACTCAGATGCATTGTAAAAGTGGGCAGGGATTTTGTCTAAAGCACATGACTGCATAAAATTTAAATGAATATTGGGAAGTTTATTCGCAACGGCCTCCATTTTAAGCAACATATTTTCTAAAGGTTTTAAAAACAGGAATTTGACAAATATTAAATTTTATGAGGTTTCTCTTTATCTCCAAGACCAAATAATGAAGAACCCGAACTCATGAGGGCCGCAAAAATTTCCGCGGAATTTTGTTTTCTGAAATAACAAATTCTCTACTTTACAGAAAGCTTTTTATCCACAGCAACTACTTTCAAAATTACGACAGATGCATATTTAAAGCTTAGGAAATTCGATTTTTTTTTATTGGTGTATATAACTGCATTTTAGCACAAGCAAGCGTATTTTCCATATGCTAATTATCCAAAAATCGCCGATACGTATTTGTGAAGATAAGACAACTCAACTTTATTGTATTTGTTAAAAGGTTCAATAAATACTATGGTGTTTATAATGAGAAAACACTTTAATTGCGGATATTTACAGAAATTTTGGAAACCGTATATTTACATCAAACGACGGAGCAGTAAATCCAAAACACGAGTAACATCCACCCACCTCCCGATTTTGTGGGGTACCTGAAAATTGCCACAAAAAGTTATAAATCAAGACTATTGGGAATTTTAATACGTCGACCAGCTTTAGTGACATCTGGGACTACTTTGGTTAAAGAATCATCATCTTCACTGGAATCTTGATCTGAATCATTTGGAACTGCAGGTCGCAGAGGCTTTGCAACTTCATCCTTTTGCTGAGAAATAAATGAATGGCAACTTACAAGTGACAGAGCTTTCAACAAACAAAATGATTTCGACAGACGATAATTTCTTACCGAAAATTACGATTCCTAAGACATTTTCAAAGGCAGCGCTATGGTGCTCGGTATAAAGCATCAAGTAAACACCAAAAAGTACTATTCATAGTATTTTACATTGTTGCTTAGCATCATTATTCAGTGCTATTTAACAGGTGTAGCGATACACAGGTAGATTTCACCACACTATGAAATAATAAACTCAGCAACAATCTAAAAGTCCAAAATCTGGTGTTTGACATTGACAGGAAACAATACATAAAAACACACGGTCCTACCCCGATTCCACGATCTCTACTATGTAGAGTTTTTCTGACCATAACGAAATTGAAATGCTTTCAAAGAACTTCCCGACCTTTGCCGCCGAAGCTTATGTACATATGACGTTTTAGAACACAACATCAATGTGATATTTTTTCCCGTGAGCCGTTTAGGGAATTCGCTTCGGGTTCGATGAAGGCCTTCGCGTGGTTCAGTCTTTATCGCGAAAAACACCGCATTCCCTTTAAAGATAGGATTTCTTTTTTTTCGTGAGCTCTTTACGCTTTGTTCGACTACTATCGATTCACAAGTATTCGATCTTTCTTTCTTTACACGGTAGATCTTAACCGGACGTAATAACTTTAACAGATAACAGATGCAATAGAATTGTGCAAATGAAACTCATTAAAGAGATTTCCAATTGGAAATTACTCCAGGACAATACGAAATTTCGGAATCTGCAGCTGAGAAATAATGACTATATGCTGGAGGACGATGAACATTAGAAAATGTCAGTTTTTATAACGTGTGCTATTTGGAAAAATTATGGTTAATTCTCTAAGCAGGAAAGCACTAGGAAGAAAACCAACAGGACAAGGGCTCACCCACAGCTCGCCTTTCATTAATCTCTAATACTAATAAAGATCCGTATGTGTCTGTTGGCGCTCTACAGAACAGACCGTATAGCTACCAAATTTGGCACAGATATACTTTGGATGCTGAATATATGCACCTCGGAGTTATTTTTTTCCATTTTTTTTTTTATTATTTCAAAATTAAGCAAAATTTCGACGTATTTGGCCTTTTTTCCATCAATAACTTCAGCAAGAATTATCGCATAAAAATGATTTTGATACCAATTTAGAGTGCAAACAATTATCTTTCTAATGATATTAGTTTCAGCACTGTACGATAATTCATTTCAATTTTAAAACATTTTTTATTGTCGTGAACTGCAGTCAATGTCGCTCAAGGAGACAATCATTTCATTCGACCGTGATGGACGTTAGACACTTCGTTTCTCCAGACCGGTCACAAGGAACGGAGGTAGGGGCAGAAGAACACAAAAGGGTTCTAGGAGATGTTCAAATGGGGGGGAGAGGATTTCGTGGCTACTACCAGAAGTTTTTAATGAATCACGGTCAACAAATGCTTTTTTTAAAAAAATTCAAATACTTTCGTGCGTTTTAAACATATTCTGCGCGTTTAATGCTTAGACCTCCTGATTCAAAATATACAATTATGTCTATATTGTTACAAGAAGTTCAAATCAATTTTTGAGAAGTGGCAGCGGATAAATGAACTCATTTACAATTCTGTGAACATTAGATTTAATTTGCTTACTGACAAACTGTAAAGTACGAATTGATATAATTGAAGATTATCTATACTATTCGATGCATTTGAATTTCATTTTTGATGCTGCCACTGTAATTTGCGATTTTAACATTTTATTCAATAATAGCAGTACCCCACACGGTTGCTGCCCATGGTATCATGAGTTTCAAATTTTTTTTTTAAAAGCCCACAATGACATAAAATAAATTTTTGAAAAGAAAATCGATACAAATATATATATATATTATTGATTTTCTTCGTGACAATGACATTAACTGAAGATGCACTTTAAAAAAAAAAAAAAGTAACAATGAAATTATAAAGTTTGCTGCAAACGATGCTATTGGAATTCAAACCAAGTAAAAACAACCAGCTGCTTCGCTCGCTAAAATGGAGTTATAATTCAGTAATCCTGATGCATTAAAATCGTTGGATCCTGTTTAAAATAGTTAATTGGTGACAATAGATACTTTGGATTAAAGCCATTCAAAGAAATGAATTCAAATTGAAGTTACATATCAAATAAACCGATTTTTCAAAAAAAAAAACAATTTTAGAATTAAAGAGATTCCTGTAAACCAGATAAAATGTTAAATGTAAACTGAATGAAATTTTAAGCGATTTCAAGTGGAACAATACGACAAACATAATTTATGTGGTATTATATCCAAATGTATGGTATGTTTGGTAAATATATCCAAAATGAATCGGAGAAGAAAGGGAGGGGAGAGAAGTGATGAAGTCGTCTACTTCAGGTTTAAACTGAAGCCACATTATGCAATTAGCTCCTTGAAGACATATTTCATATTTTCCAGTCTTCTGTAACTAAAGGTATCAGCCGTATATCAAAAAGTATAATAAAAAAAATTCAAGGAATAATGTGTCAAAGCATCGAAAGCAAAAAGTTTTGATGAAATGCATTTTGGGAAAATACGTCACACGACCTTCATTACGAAGAATCACAAGGGAAAAAAATTATGAATCAAAAAATTTTTTAACACTTCAGAAAAAAATTAATTTAAAATCAACCAACCATTCAATTTTAACCGTTCTTGTTTTAAATCACAGAGAAATGTTATATATATTACTTAAAGAAATTTCAAATTGATAACAAAATTAGAACGTTAGATGCAGCAAATTAAAAATCAAATTTTTTTGGCTTAGCCGACTATTTTTAAAATTTTTTCACAATTCGGTAAATTACGTTAGACATTCGAAACAAACTTCATTAAAACAAAAATAGCTTGTTCTTATCGATGGTGTATCTATTGTTTTCTTACAATTATCCGAAACCATGCTATTGAGAATTTAGTGCAAAAATTCGCAAAACACAGAATATTAAATAAAAAAAATTTATATTTGGGCTTCGATGTACATTGAGTCACCATTAAGATTTACCTGTCTGCCAAATTTCATGGCTTAAGTGCGATAGATTCGTTTGGACATTGCACACACCCAGTCACATACACACACTGCATTTTATAAATATAGATATATAAGTTATTTGTTGAAAGCTTCAGTTTCATCCATCATATTTCTAGAAACTGTTTGTTACTTCCGGAAACTTCAAAGTTGGGAGAACCAGCTGGTCGCTGTTGGTAATAAAGATGAATGTCTGTCTGTTGGTGGTGCAAAGAAGAGTGTAAAACGTAGAGCAACCAAATTTGGCACAGATATACTTTGGATGCTGAAGGTGTGCACCTCGGAGCCGTTTTATAAAAATTAATTCAAATTATTTAAAAATTAAACCACATTTTGTCGTTTTTTGCCAATAACTTACGAATGAATTGATGCAGATAAAAAAAATTTATGTCAATTAAAAGAGCAAACAATTATCTTTCCAATGGTATCAGTTTCATTATTGTACAAAATTTTATCTATTTATTATAAATTTTTAAAAATCATCAGAATATTACAGTCATGGGTGCGAGAGTACAGACTAGTGTATAGTAGGTGGGGCTAAGAGCTGTTTGTCAACATCACGTGCGTGGCAAAACAAACTTAAACCTAATAGATAAGAATGGAATCAATTTTTGTAAGAATCATATTCTTAGTAAGTCTCTTTATAGTTTATAGATACTAAATTTCCTCTTTTTTTAAGGATTCTTTGCCCCCTTTTTTCCCCTATACACCATGACAACTGCTTCAAACGTTCCCTGGCGCAGTCCCAATAGCAAGGAGGTTAGACATGCGCCTTCCATCTTTTCAACCCTGGTTCAAATCTCGCCCGAGTTTTGCCTTCATCAGTGTCGACAAATACTTCATCAGATTCCCTTCCTTTTTTTTGCATACCTAAAAGAAAGATTTAAATTCTTCCATCACATTTAACTTTTGCCTATTTTATTTTCTCAGTAATTTTTAAGCATCTCTTGTGAGTTAAAATCCTCTCCTCATTTAAATGTTTTATTTATATCCACTCGAAATGCACATTTTTATTATCTTGGCTGTACACTGTTGAATGGTGATGTGTGTTTTTATATTTTACTTTGCTCCGGAGAGAGATAACTATTATCCAAACATATGCCTGTTTTAGTTCTTTTTTTATTATTTGGCAATTTGTGTTTTTATAGTCTATAGCTATTCAATTTCTTAGTGTGTTTGTTGTTTTGTTATGCACAGAATTATTATTCAAGATGGGTTTTTTTTCAAGCATATCAATTCAATAATTTTTATTGATTATATTTAATTAAATGGTTATCATGAATTTAGTTTTGCATTTCATAAAATGTAGTCAATTCTCTTTTTTTACAGAAAAAACTATTTGGTTAGAGTTTTAATACGTAAATTATTTTTAGCCGAGAAATATAATTATTCAGGGTTCGTACACATTTCCTTAAAAGAAAATCAAGGACTTTTAAGGACTAAAAAAAGCAAAAAATAAGGACCTCTAAATTGAATAAATTTAACGAATTGCCGCACACATTTTTAAATAAAATCTCATTTTTGCAAATTCAACCTATTAGATGATAAATTATAATATAAAACATAGAAGATACATTACAAATTTAACACAAAACTCCTAAAAATATGAGTTAATAAATTGATGGAAAAACCCCATGAAACTGGAAATCAAATTAAATATCTTTTAATTCCAATCTTTTTTCATTCAATTTTACATCCAAAATATTTATTTTAATTTCTTTTTCAGAAATTGTTTTCCTTGGCTCATGCGATTGAATAAATAAATTTATGTCCTTTGACTTTTCAGCCTCATTAGCTAAATCATTTGCTTTCTCATTTGTTTGGTGCATGTCTGTTTGGAGGAACATTTTCTTTTGTTCTAAAAAATCTATTTCTTCTAGAACTTTTCATTTCAGTTGTTTTGTTTCAATCTTTTCTTTGGATCTTTCACTTTCTAAATACTGCATGTATTTTGAGCTGAGGTGGCAGCCGTCTTCATTTCTTTAGTAATTTTTAAGTCATAAATAGTCCCAGACAGCTTAATAAATTCATGATTTACACGCTAGAAAATATATGAAGCATCTTTTAAATTTTCTATATCCAGGGCCTTGTTCACCGTAAAACCTCATTGTCCATGTGACAGTATTAATACCATTTTGATAATCTTCCAAACTTTTTCATAATGATTATTGCTAAAATAAGTTTGTAAAAAATTATCAATGGAATCACTCTTTGGATTGAAAGAAGTAAATTCAAATGAATTTGGCTTTACAATATTTAACAGAAAATCTGCATATAGTAACAAAATTTCGTTGCAATCGTTTTTCCAAAATACGTTTATTTTGCGACAATACAATCAATACCTTTTTCATTTTTTTCCTGTGCTTTTTCGGGATATCCAGCCATTACTCGTGGATCAATGCAAATCGCAGGTCTTACTAGTGCGTAATTCACAGGACATTTCTGCATGAAATGTTTTATCATTGTTATGATGTTTTTCCAACTATCCTGTCTGAGTGTGAAAACATCTATGTCTGCTAATTCCTTATTTTTTATCTTTTCTTTTATTAGTTGATCTGCAGCAAATCCTAAATACGCTTAACTTTTATCATTATACAAGTTTGGGTCACTGAAGTTGAATTTGCATAAAGTCTCAGGTTTCTCAATTCTTTCATTCTCTGGTTTCAAAATTTTGAAATGTTGAATGCAATCTTTAACAAGTATTAATACATCACTGGCAAAAAATGGAAGTAAAGGCTTATCACTTTGATACTGTTCTAAAAATGGTAACAGCACTTTTGACAATCATTCCTATGGAACCACGGACCAATAAAGGCCATCTATAATTCCTCGCTTATTTCCCAAAGTGTATGCGATGGATATGGATTCGTAGAAAGCGAGCAGTGTCATCCCCCCACCCTATTCCGCGAGAGCCACTTCGACCGAGATTAGAGCCGCCGAGAAGGAGGAATTAGAAAAACGATAATCGGTGAAATTTTAATTTTTTTAATAATGGCAGAGTAAAAAGTAAGGACTTTCAACGACTTTTTAAAAATGGGGCATAAAAATAAGGATTTGTAAGGACTTTTAAGAACTAAATGTAAAAGTAAGGACTTGCAAGGACGCGTATGAACCCTGTTATTGTACAAATTAAAAATCTTATCTATTTTTAAAAAATCATTTTTTAACAGTTAAATATAACGGATTAACTCAAAGTTCATTACATGCAAAAATATACTATATATTATTCACTGTTTGTGTTTTAAATTCATTTTTTTGTCCTTATTGCAATTATTTAAATAAAATTACAATTATTTATACAAAAATTTAAATGTTTAAAATATCAGACTTAATTGTCTTATTACTATCAATACAAGATTGGTAAACCAGCTGGTCGCCGTAGGCGGCTAGTTTGCAATATTTCCAAAATCATAGCAACCCTTTTGTTTGAATATTCAGGGAAACTTATGAAGGCAAATGGAAATGTTTTATTAATTCCAGCAAAGAAATATTATCCACTGTTGTTTGTAACAACTGAACTATAAACATTTGGGGGGGGGGCAGAAAAATCTTTAGATTATTCAATAAAAAGTTTTGCACTGAATAACAGACCAGTGGTAATTGCTTTTTTTTTCATTCCTATATTATTTTCTTTCAAATTGTGAAGCATGTATTATGACAAAACTGATAAATTATACAATAGAGAAAGGAAACTTTTAGCATAAACATTTAAAGATTCTAAGCAGCAATGAGGGGGAAAAAAATTAATACATCAACATATGCAGGTAACCAAAAAGGATTTATTCATGCATGACATTTTTAGGAACAAAAAGGTCAAAGGAGTAAGAGGAGTAGAGAACAGATAACAAAAGCCAGATTTGGATATACTGATTCTTTCCAATATACTTCTCCATTCACAATTTTGAGATGCTATTGTTTTATCATCTTTCAGTTTAACAAACAAATTTGGACATGAAAAATTTGATTGAACTTGCTATAAAAAGGCAGATAAATGATTTATGCTTTTTTTAACACCCAAAAATTTCCTTGGTTTCTATTTTTGAATGCTCTGTAATTTTTCTCACAGCAAGTCTTCTTTCCTCCTTCCTTGGATTTTATTTCTTTCGGGAAATTTACAAACTGATATTTAAACATTTTTTTAAAAAATATCTTCTTACTAAGTAGTATTTTTGTTTTCCTAACAAACATGAAAAAAATACTAATTTGAATAAAATGAGAAAAAGAATACTCCATTAGAAAATATTTATACAAATAAAAAAAACCTTGAACAGAGTAATATTGAGTTCCAGACTTTCCTTTCAAGAGTCAGTAATGGAATCAAATGCAGTTAATTTGAGAAAAAATACAATTTAAGAGTCTTCTGTACTGTTCAATTAATACTTAGTAAATATACAGTATTTACCAAAAAATACTGTGGACAAGACTATTGTAACAATGCCAATAAATAAAAAATTAAAAATATTTTAACCATATTGTTTACACAACTTTTTCTAATCTTAGCCATTTTCTTATAACATTGAATGTGAAAAGAGGACAGGGATGAGATAGGCATAAAAGCAAAAAGACTGAAATCATACGCCAGCAAAACATTTGTACCATAATTTATATGCGAAAGATGTTTTAAGAAGTAAAACATCAGAACACGCAATATGATGAAAATATTACACTATAATAATTAATAACTTAATTATTTATAATTCAGTATGTATAAATAAGAAAAAGATTAAATTATTAAATCACTCACATTAAAAGTTAACAAACAAGTTTAACACATCAGGTGCATCAGAAAATACAAAATTAGACATTAAAACATTTACCACCTGTACATCACTGTGATTCAACATATACCCAACAGAATTCTTATATTTAATAGCCTTTTGATAAAAGTTAGCTCAAAAAATAAATAAAAATAAGGACAAATAATTTCTTTTGCTTCATGCAACTGTGTAAAGTGCATTAGCTCTTTATAAATTATAATGTATCATAAACTAATTTCTGTGTGTGTTTTATTTCTTTTATTTTTATACATTTTTGCAAAAATAACAGCACAATGATTTTACACCTTATAAAGTGAGAGGGGTCGAGAAATTGTACAGTTACAATGACAGATTCATTTAGCATTAGTGTTATTTGAAACATTTCCGTAATTGTTAAAGAAGTGGTTTTCTTTCGTTTGTTTTATTTGTGTGGCTTTTGTTGATAACATATCTATTAACATGCTTCACCCCTTGTTTTAGAGGGCTCCCATCTTTGACAGATTTTTCTTGAATAAAAGATTTGTTTGGATCCTCTGCAAGTTTAATTTCAGTAGAGGCTAAAGTTTTTGTACAGTCTTCATAAGTATCTCTCAGTTTAATTACTGGCACAGTTGTCGGGACTACTCTATCTCTAGAATGCCTAGGTAAATCATGTTTTATTTTTTTATTTATGTCTTATTCTCTGCTTTTTTGTTACATTTGCACACAGCTTTCTAGCTGCCTCTTTTGACAGAACGTCGCCCCATGTCCCCAATACCATTACAGTATCCGTACCGGTTGGATGGACACGGGAGTTTCTTTTTTTTTATGTAGTTTATTTATTTTTTTTTTTTTTTTAATTTTATTTCATCTTGGTACGCGCTACAAGATGACCTAAGTTTCCAACTAATTTTTTTTTTTCCCAACATGTTCATGCAAAAAAAATTTTTGCAAAATATGCCACAGAGGTTTTTGTTTTCTGCAAAAAGGTGGTATTTAATACTTTGAATGGCACTGAATGTTTGAATGTTCATCCTTGTAGAGCTTGCCGATATAATGTTGATTCGTCAGTAGAAGATGAATCAGCTAGTTTCCTAGCCGGTGGAGTTAAACCGCACGGTCGAGCATATTTTCCCAAAATTTTCTTTCGAAAACGGAAGATAGGAAGGTTTCTTTTCTTTGTGTGAAAGTGGAATTTTCAGAAAAGGCAAATTTTTTTGCAGTGTAAAAAAAAACGGAATTTTGAGAGAAAAAAGCGGAATTTCTTCAAAATAACAAAAAAGCGGAAGAATCTTATCCCTGGGTACAGGTCAGGGATTCTCAACCTTTTAAAATTTTGTACAACATAAATAGAAATGAGATATACTGGGTGGACCAAAAGCCCTTGAAACATTTCAAAATTTATTAAATAACCAAAAAAATTATATCAGTAAACTTTTACCCCCATAGCAGAAGGGCAAATATTTCCTGCAGAAAGATTCATTTTTTGAAACAAATGATATTTTTGGGAGAATTAACTTATTCAGCAAAAGCGTCGAGATCATTCTGCAGAACTAGTTTTGTTTTTTACAGACAAAGAATCACTTTCCAACATTCCGGATCAGATAATGGGGAAGTTGAACTTTTGTGTGTGTATACGTGTTTTATTTAAACACTAAATAAAGCTGAAAATCTCATAAAACATAATTTCAGGCTATTCAGTTTTTCAAAAGTATCAAAAATGTACTAAACACGATAGCTAGAGTTCATCAGTAACAAAGATTAAAACAAAATATTAAAAGGGGTGACATTTCACATTCAATAAGAGTACCATCAAACATAAAATATACCATTAGTAGTACATGAGCCATAGGTTGAGCACATACAAGATAGATCATTACAATCTATTTTGAGATCAGAATTGCAATTTATAAAATATCTGAACCTTTATCTTAGATATAAATGATGTTCTTGTCTTCATTTTCCAACATATTTAAAACTTTACGTAGTCCTCCTTTGATTAACTTTAAGGGGGTATTTTTAATTGGCTTCAGTGGAGGCAATGGTCTCCATACGTCACCAACACAAGACAGCAGCATAATTTACGAATCTAATAAGATTAATTAGCAATTTAAAAAGAATGCAAATTTAAGAAGAAAATTGTGCAATATCCTTACCTGAAGTTATGTCATTAATTATGCAACAATTGCATTTGTCCTTTGAATACTTTTAAGAATTAAAAAGTTTTCTTTACAGTGTATTACAACTCCTTTGAAAAAGAATCATTTGATGTATCTCTTAAAGTAACACAACCAAATGTTATATATAAATTAATACAATGTATTCAAACTTAAGAAAACAAAAATAAAAATGGCTACACAACTTATCTTTCAGTGATTTTTTTTTGGTGTGCCAGAATAACAAGGCAATTTAGCAAATGTAATGTCCAGGAAAACAGATATACTGCAACTTAACACTTCATGGCTTGATTGTTTGCATTATAGGTATACAAAAATAACTTATCTGAAAAGATGCATTTTCAATGTTTGTTGCACTAGAGACCATAATTTTAATACTTATGTTGAATTGTTAATTTTTTTTTTTAAAATCTGGTTTCCTTCATACCTTCCATTTCTAATCTCAAGTATGATGACATCTTATAAAGTTGCATGCACGTGTGCTCCACCATTTTAAGCGTGTACATGTTTATCTATTACAAATTTAGAAATCATGAAAGTTCATGTCATGCTTAGCTCCATTATATTAATCGTTATTTTCCACTTTTCCGTCTATACTTTCAAGAGTTTCTCGATTTTAATATTTTATTTAAAATTACGTAGCTTCAGTTTACCAATATCAATCTAGAAAGGAGTCGATACAGGTTCTTCGAGGCGATTTTTAACAAATATTTATTTTTTCATATATTATCAAGTACTTGCATAACTCGGTGAAAAACATTAACTTAATAATCTTGATAGTACGAAAGTAACGTAAAATTTTTAATGTTTCGAAAATGAACGTATGATCCAACATTCGAAGGCGCGTAATTTTTACTTTAGTTATCCTTCTATCATTCACAAAAAAAAAATCGAGAGAATTATAGCCGTCTTCGTAATTATCGGTAACATTTGCAGTTATTAACGACAGTTTCTACACTGCAAAAGGTTATAAATAAAGCTCTGATGCGTCATATAAAGCAATCTTGAACAAGAAACTTCACAAACACGTGATCAACAGTACATTAGCTTTTTTCTTTTTAATATTTCGGTAAATATCAAATACTAACCTATTTACTCGTTCACCATTCCAACGTTCATTCGCATTGCGATTAATGGCGGGTGGATTATTTCGTAGCCATGGCGGACGGCTCTGCCACTGTGTGTCGAAAGCTGGATCTGGCCGGTGATGAGGATAGTTTCCTGGGAAATCGCGATAATTTCCTTCCTGCCGACGCCCTAATGTTGGAACTTTGTCAAATGTCATCGGAATGTTATTAATATGGAATAATTTTCATTAACTACCCCAACTCAAATTTTCTTCGTACTTCCTAAGACCACAAAACCGGCTACAGCCCTCCTACACTCACAACAGTAATCACACAAAAGAGCTTTTGCAACACACAACGCCCTCTGTACAGATGCGATGCAACCAATGGAAAACAAGTTTTCTGACGTATGTACAAGATCAGCGAATCGGAGGCATTGATCTGTTTCAAGGTGAAATACTAACTTATTCAACTTTTTCTGTAAATTAACAATCGGATATTAAAATATAAATCCAAGTTATCCAGTCACCCAAATATATCGTTTTCAACAGTAATAATAGATAAATGTAAATACTTATTAGTACCACGTGCTTATGCAAAGAACAATTAATACGTTATATAGGCAGTTGGCAACAAAGGCAATTCAGAAACAGTATTATTTATGTTAAAAGAGATGTTTGATAACTGCTTACAAATAGGACAAAATAGATGGTAATTATCACCGAAAAAAAACTATAAACAATCCTAAAAAAAAAGGCAATTTAATTTGGTACAACAACATATCAGTATCGAAACAGGAATTTTAAGATCATTTTATCGTGCTTATCTTTGATACTATTTTCCCTTCAACTACAATGAGAAATATAGCTAGTTTTTACTACAAAATTATTTACCCCTATTTTAAGCACGATTCATTGTTGAACATTTCATTCTTAAACATACCCATCTAAACTTGCCAGATAGTTTTACCATCTCATGGGCAATTCCAGGTTGCTTAACCCTTTGCACTCCGATGTCGCCTTTTAGGTATCATTCTAGAAGGTAATTTTGATCAGGGGTGTGGTGGAGGCGGAACGCACCGCTTCGCCCCCCCCCCCCCAAAGAGAAATAAGAAAAAATTCTGAAAACGTCTTTAAAACAGCATGATTTTTATCACGCCGGTTAGAACGTTCCCGGTACAGCTTATTTTGCGACTACACCCCTGATTTTGATGGTTAAAAAACTACCTACAAAGTTGTAAGAAATTATAGAATAATTTAGGAAAAATGAAATTACAAACATTTTTTTTTTATTTCCAAATCAATAATATGAGCTCTTGTTAATCAGTGAATAATTATGCATCTAATTATAACTTTTCGGAGTGCAAAAGGTTAAAATACCAAAGAAAATCTCGATTGTCATGAAATAATACCATTTCCTACCAGTTCAGCCAATAGCTCAAGCTTCCAATTCCCAAGTTAAAATCACACACACAAAAAAGCAAGAGAAAAAAACTACATGCTAAAATTTTCAGACCCTGAAATTAGTTTTAGAACTCAGAAAAAAATTATATTTAATTAATAAAATTATTTTAAAAGTTTGAAAATAAGACTTTTGATTACAAATGCAAGACAGCTAATATCATTCAATGTCATTTAACTTATTACAAATGCAAGACAGCTAAAATAATTCAATATCATTTAACTTTCCAATACTTTTTGTACAAAGTATCTAAAAAGTATATGCATAACATTTCCAGTTGCATTTAACTTTTCACTGTCTACAGGAAAATATTGAAAGAAAAATACAAATAAATGAATAGTAATTTATCAACTCATTAACTTTAATACAGGAACCTGTTGCTCATAATGTGGTACATTTTAAATTATCACACAGACAAAATCACATTGTCTAAAAATTTCTAGGAAAAGATTAGTAATATCAAATTTTTAAGACAATATTTCTATCAATTGCATAGGGCTACTAAATTTTATAAAATCAGAAAATCATACAAAAATTCTCTATTTTAAGAAGTGCTTGGAACACTACGAACTTATCATAGTTCCCAATTCCTCCAGTACTTTTCTACAAAAATTCTAAAATCTTCAAAACACACATTCCCAACATAAAATCAAAATTTACATGCTCCCATTTTTATGAAAAAACAAAGTATGTAAAGAAACAGAATTTACATTTAAAAATAGACAATTCGTTCTTTGGAAGTTTTGTTAACTGGGCATTGCTAGCATACTAGGTTAGACTGCTGTAATTTTTGATGGAATATTTATATTTTGGTTCATTAGATTAAGAAGCTTAAAAATTACACAAGCAGGCTCTTTTAGGATGGACTTCATTATTCTGAATCATGATGATGAATATGATGACACCAAAACTAATACCCTACTTCAAAAACTTCTGCGACACTAGCAAAAGGATATCCAATCATGCCAGATTTAAAATGCACCAGGACAGAGTGCATGACAAATCTCTTGGTGGAATAGTCCCGAACCCTTAATCCTATGTTCTGGGAGCAGAGACAGCAATAAACCTAACCCACCCTCTTAAATGTTTATGGGGAAATAAATACATTTTGGAAATCAAGAAAGCCAGGATTAAGTAATTTATAGACATTACTTTATTAAGAAAAAAATATCAGAAATCAATATTTTTGTAGGGTACACACATTTAGTATTATCTCTGTTAAAAATAAGTTTTACAACTTTTTTTTAACCCTCCTTAATACTAACATTTAAGACCAGTCATTTTGTTTGGAGAATAGAACTTTCCTTCTTCAGAGAAGGTGTAACATTATTTAAAGACTGTTTACTCCTCAGAAAAATCTAAAAAAACTCTTTTAGAATTGATAGAATGAAAGAAATTAAATGCAATTTATTTAAATCTCATCAATGGAAAGGAACACATTAAAATGTACAAGTAAAATGTATAAATTTAGAGAAACAATTTTTTGTCAATGCACTTATTTCTAAAAAGCACTTTTTACAAGAATAAAATATATTCTACACATCTTATATTCATTAATAAGTTCTCAAAATATTACACATTCATTCATTTAAATTTTAAAATTACTTTCACAGTGAAAATATTCAGGAAATGAGGAAGAACCCTTTCAGGAATCAGGAAAAATCTTTTCAGTTGACAGTTCATTGCTAATGTTTGCTTTTCTTGAAAAATTAACACACGTTAAAAAGAAACATTAGAAATAAATGACAAAACACAGGTATTGAAGATTAGTAATCAATAATTTTAGACTAATAATTTCTTCAACTTCTTCTATCAACTTAAAATTATATTAGCAAGCATAAAAAAATCTGCCATCTTTAACATTACCTGTGAAATTCATTTCCAGCATTCATTCATTTTCAGAAAAATTAGTTTATTAGGTCATATTTTTACAAGCACCTCCAAATTTCTTTAGTTATACTTAACGTGCCGTTTTGAAGCAAGAAGCACAAGGGGAAATTTTGAACCATGATTAGATGACAAGAATGGCATCCGACCATGGTTCATCCGTGACCATCAATATTCACGAATCACCTCATCTCGAATCTTCCACACCAATGGGAAGACCACTGTGTAAACAATAGATGTTCTTTAATAAGTGAAAGATTAAGATGAGAAGTAATCTTTTCAGTTTCTTTAGAGTTACTTTTCAGTTCTTTCAATCTAACAGTCTTGGGAGATTAATGTGCTTTTTTTGGGTCTTCTTACATTTGTATTTTAAATTTAGAATAAAGATATATGTGATCCAACTAAAAAAAAATAATACATTTTATTAAGTTACAGAAGAGAATAAACTAGTAACATATGAAATAAAAAAAAAAAACAGAAAAGGATACTTGACCACTACCACAACTCTTAAGAATAATCATTAATTTAAGGAATCTAATTCTTCTTTAAAATGCCTTCATAACTATCATCAAAATTACATTAACAAGCTTAATAATAAAAAACTGCCGACTTAAATATTACTTCTGTGAAATATTAAAATAAAGGTTTTAAGCAAGCATCAGTATAAATTAAGACATGCAATTCATGATAAGGAGCAGGTTGTTTGAGATGTTTTCACTTTGTTTATTCCCAACATGCTTCACTTGAGGCAGGGCTTCAAAATCTATAATTCTAAAACTAATATTGCGCCGAGTCTTTTAGCACATGTTGGGGCTAAAAAATTTATATATTGCAAAGATTTTTCGTTCTCGATACGGAAATATGAGATTAAAAGATTCTGCAGCACAATCGCATGAATATAACGCAATACTAGTTTTTATCAGTTAAGAACAATTTCAATGAATACAATAAAGTGAAATCACAACCTAAAAAAAACTATGCTCCCAAAAAATTTTTAAAAAATGAAAACATTGCCAATATCTAGAAAACATCTGAAAATTTCCATATAAATATTATTGGCTGTAATTTTCTTGCATCTAAAATTTTATAAAAAATCGCGAACCGCATTACTGTTTCACACGCGGCCGAGTTCGAACCCTCGCGAAGGCGCGGCCTGCAACTCGATACCGAATCCGAGACGGCAAAAATTAGTTACTAGCTATTGATAAATTAGAATCATTAACAAGTTTAATTCTAGGCAATATAATACAATTTTATAAATTATAGTGATAACACTTACCGCTCAAACACCATGATATGAAAACTTTTCGGAAGAAAAGGAGAGAAAACGCGAGTACAACCGGACAAGCAAAAGAAGTGCACAGAGTTCACGTACACGTTAACGTTGGCGCCAAAGTGAGCCTTTGGATGCCAAGAGGTTGTCAGATTAGAATTTTTATCGCGTTTGGATAGTTTCCAACAAAAATTCAGAAAATGATTAAAAGTTGAAGACCTTTACTATGAAACTTGGAGGGGGAAAATTGTGCGGAACAAAAGCAATCTTGGGAAGTTAAAGGCTTATTGTTTTAATTAAAAAAGCGAACATCTTGGATTATGTTTCTGGAAAGGTGCAGAAATAGTGAATAGAAATAGAAACCAAAATTTAAGCGTAAATTTCAAAATAGAAATTTTATGTTCAGGCACTGACTGAGTTCGAGATCTGAAAATTATGTTTGTGAAGCTCCTCGCAATGTGCACAACCGATTCACCTTATATGCAATATAAAAAAAATTATCTAACGTTAAGAAAATGTTAATGAATTATATTTGTAAAAATGCTGATCATTTTACCATGCAATGCATCTCTCGCTCTGAAACACAATTGAAAATTCTTTAACGTTCCAGAAATTTAATAATTTTCTAATTCTTAATACTTTGGGGGAAGAAAATAATTATGAATTCCAATTTCAGAAGGAAAAAGAATCTACTCCAAAGTTTCTCCAATTGGCTTTTGCTTTAAAATGAATGGAAATAAGTTATATAACCCTTGTCAGATATATTTTAACCGAGATTTATGACGATACAGCTCGGAAAAATTTAATAAAAAGGCTATTTCTTAGAAGTTTATCATTCGCAGGAGGTATATACAGCTAAGCACCGTTTAAATGTTTCTCATTTATACTTCGTTTCATCCCAGTCCCGTTTCGTTCGTATTCACTGTAATACTTCGTTTATACGACACAAAGCTTCGATTATACGTCTTTTCGCCCCTTTCTGAAATTCGCAAATTTTCTGTCTGTAATTATTTCTCCGTTCTTAGCTTCTACTAGAAAGCAAAGATGGTGAAGAACTTCATTGAAAATCTTAAAAGTTTTTGTCAAAACAATAATGAAATAAACATTCAATGAACTTAATTCGATTCTTCATGCTGTGCTTAAACCTCACAGACAATTAGACTTTCAGACGACGATTAATTTTTTTTTTAATTAAACGCCTACCTGCAGGCACATAAATCGTATAAAGAAATATACAATTAAGTACTCAAGATATGCAATAAATGCATGATTTTTCTCACTTTTATGATAAATATTTAATTTAAAAATTTAGTTGTTCTCATACTATGCAGTAATATACTAGTACTACCTTAAAAAAACTTAAAAAAAACACTTTTAAATGAATTTGCTTTAGTAACAGTAAATTTGCAATAACCCAAGTTGTTTATTAATATTTCGATTATACGTCTTTTCATTTATGCGTCGCTTTACGTTGGTCCGTTGAAAGACGTATATGCAATAAAGCACCGTTCATGCATTATTTTAATTAAAGAATATTTTATGTAGAATCTCACATTTAATGCTTTGAATAGTTCACACAAATGCAGTTAGTTATAAGTGGAGAACTTGAAGCAGTTTGAGGACTACTCAAAATATAGTCAAATAAATTTTTTTATACATTTTTTTTTTTTTTTTTTTGCTCACCTTTCAAGTTCTTATAAAAAAAAAAAAACTTTTGAGTAACAAGATAGGCTCTACAGATAAATGCACATAGTACTGCAATTGGGAACAAATGCCATTCCATAGATTTTCGAATTCATTATTGAACTATTCAATTTTGCATAGCAAAATATACAGCTCCAACCGATTTCACAAGAGTGGTTATAAATGCTATAATTAATTCTGGAGAAAACACGACTTTAAAAATATCTGCATCTCAAAATATCTATTTTAGAGTTGTTTCCCGATCGCATAGCTGCTTCCAAATGTTTTTACAAAAAACAGCAAAATTTCATTCCAGAAAATACTGGAACCGTGCTGTTCAATGTTACACGTATATGCACACTAATTTAAAGAAGGTGCACACAGTGCAAAAACTACCCATAGTGTGTAAATTTCAAAATTGAGATTTTATTTTGAGGCAAGGAGTTGTGAAAAAATAAATGTTTGTAAAGTTCATCGCAATGTGCATAACAACTGATTCACTTTAAAACTTGAAAGTATTCGTGGAAGTATTCCATGATGATGAGACCTGAACATACAGTTAAAAAATGGCCGTTGTTTTCGATGACTTTATCTTATGCTTATATGTCTAAGGCAGTGGACCCTGGTCCAGGATGCCCTCGGATACCTACTAGTACTCCGGTTCATTCAGTAAACTGTTCAATCTTTCAAAGATCAAAACGCTTCGATGAGAAACTGAATGATTTTATTAAATTTTCTCTTGTTTTGGATATATATAATACATTTTCCCCGTTGTGAATTTTTTATGTTTTAAAAGAGTAATTTTTGGCGTTTTCTAATATACGAATTGTCTTGGTAATTTCCTTTAGTATTTGAATATTTCATTTTTTCGTAATTTTGCTGGGAAATTTTTCATTTGGAATAAATATTTCAATATGATTATTTTAGACAGAATACAGCCTTTGTTCTTTTAATCAATGTAAATTTTAAAAGAGAATTCGGGTAAATCTGTTTTAGTCAGCAACGCATCAAAATCTCAAATGTTTAGACACATATGGGAAAATGGATTAAAAAATCGTATTTATTCTTTTTTATCTTCAATTAAATTGTTAGCTATTGTGTTAAATTCCTTAATACTTTTTATTAAGCAATTAGAATCTTGAATTTTTGAACAAAATATCCAAAGTTAAATATTTTACGATCTCAAAAAGGTATTTTCTATGATAATGTAAATACATGTTGAATTTTTTAAATACTTTTTATGAAATTGCTGGTATTTATTTAAAAAAAAAAAAAAACAGACGTGGACATACGCATACACATTTCCTTGCAGAATAAATAAAGAGTAAAAATCGGAAGCAAATTTATAAAAACATATTTAATAAAAAAATTGCCTGTTCAAACCTTGGAATAAGAGTTTTTCTTAAACATGCATGATTTCAGAAAAAAAGCGATGTCATTCAAATATAACTTACTCCTAGCAGAATGCGAAATATTTACGGCAGGAGGTTACTGAAAAAATATGTTAATTATAAATATGATGTAATGTGAGAAATGACGTGCCAATTCATTTTTTAATTAGCGGCAAAATGGAAAAAAATATTTTTCGACTTTTTTTACAAAAAAAAATGAAGTTGAGATATTGCTTCGTCTTTTTTCCTCGCCCTATTTAAGAAAACAATACGGCAAGTCTATTAACGATAATGCATTTACAACTAAAGAAAAAATACTAGTAATATACATATTTTATGAAAAGAGAGCGATTTAGTATGAATTATAAACCATCGTCCAGCATGCCGATTCGTCGTCGATCGCGAGTGTGACCAAGAAACATAGAAATTGTTATCGATCGTTTAAATATAGCTCTAAAAATAGGCACTTCGAGCCAACAGTTCAAACAGCGAATGAAATGTAGGACAAAATTTTTATTTTAACTGGGTTTTAAGACAATTTTTTTATATTAGTCACAGAATATACTTTTGTAATGCAACAAAAACTGCATTTTCATAAAAAAAAAAAATGCATTGTTATAGTGTCTGGTATGGACAGTTAGAATTATGCCAATTCATATTAGAGAAATTGGTTACAAGAAGTGTAAACATTTCATGGGTGTAGTGAAACCGGAACGCCGTCCCGGAAATGCCTTTTTTTTTACAAGAAATAACAAAAAGATTGAGAAAATGTCCTTAAAACAGCGCGATTTTTGTCACCCTGTTTCGAAAGTTGCAGAACTACTTATTTTGCGACTACACCACTGAAACATTTCCATTAATAATCCAGTTATGACCCTTTCAATATTATAAACTACATTTTTTGGTTCATATACACAATCTCGTTAATCTTAGTACCATAATTATAGAAGATATTTTTTAGGTCAAAGAATGAAGAAATGTAGATTTTGTTTTAAAAAGTTAGCTTTTGTAACATTAAACATATAAAAAATGAAATGAAAAATGTATATGCATATGCATAGTTGCACTTGGGGTCATTATTTGCCACAATAAAAGTTGTAACCGATTTACTGAATTGTAGAGCAATTCCCCACACTTATCAATAGCAGTATCTATAAGAGTTAATTATTCGTTAGATTCTTAAAAATGCAGATTTTCTTGAGATTCTATTTTCATTCATAGTATTTTAAATAACAATTATCTAGAGATATTTCATGGTTACGTTTTATAAATTTTTTGTAATTTCCCAATAAATTTCTTCTAGCAAATGGAAAAACAGTCGAGAATACTATTTTATACAAATCTATCAGCTGTAAAGAACCATGCACTTGGCAATATTTCATAAATATTTTGTGTTCACAAAATAAAAAAATGTATATTATTAACGCTTTGAAGCACAAGATTCTACAGAAGGAAAACAAAAAGTTGCATTTTTTATTTTTAAAAAATGTGTGGGGGGGGGGGTTTCATTTCAGTTATTTCAAAATGAAAAAAAAGAACAATTTATATTTTAATTTATCACTCTCAATAAGTTTCATGATGAGATCTAAGCAATCAGTTCAGTATCAAAAACTAGCACATAGCGTCATATAACTTTTTACCATAAACGGTTTATTGACTCATGATAAATTTGAGAAAATAAATTTTCTCTTATGAAATGCAAAAATTCAATATACCACATAATTTCGCAATCTTATCACAATAGCGTCAACAGCTGACTATTAAAAATTTGGTTTTCATTTCATAGATTTTTTATACTATTGCCAATGCTAAAATAATATTTAATTGTAGATTTAGGAATCGAGGTGGTGGTTTAAAAAGTGACCCACCATGCCTCAAAAGTTACACAAAAAGTGGGCCCACCTAAAAATCAAAAAGTTAAATGCTTCATTTTTATCATTCATGGTGGTTCTTTTCTATTCTCAAATATTCCTCGAGCTTGTTC
This sequence comes from Araneus ventricosus, assembly GCA_013235015.1. Lineage (NCBI taxonomy): Eukaryota > Metazoa > Arthropoda > Arachnida > Araneae > Araneidae > Araneus > Araneus ventricosus. The sequence goes on from BGPR01000026.1 coordinate 777,097, forward strand.
CAGTATTCTTAAAGTTAAGATAAGTATATAAGATTATAAAAAAGATACCTGTTATTAACTTAAGCGCACAATTCAAAAGCAAACTTTTTTACCATTAATGTAACAGAAATTTAAAGTGAAAAGCTATTTATTTAGATATATTTAATTAATAGATTTAGATACAGAGTCAAATATTCAAACAAGAATGTTTCATTTATCGTTAAATGAAAATTAAACGTCTTATTGCATAATAAATAAGCTTATGCATACCTAATGCAAATTTTGAAAACATCAAAAGTAAGAAACAAGACTAGAGTAAAAGCGAAGAAATAAAAGAAAGGTCGTCAGTGAAGTAACACGAGTCGTTTTTTTCAGTCAAATTCTTTTAAACTATACGCCTGATACTCTTTCTCATTCAACCATTATTTCATACTACTAATTTTTGCTGGAAGATGAAGTGGGTTTCAAATCCATTATGTAATTTCAAGGCCGTAGAAACATCAGATGAAAAGTTGCATCCGTTTGACTTTCGGCCCAAGGCCAGAGAGTGGTTAACTTTATTATAAAACCGCAACTCATGTGTTCTGAAAATTCATTTTAGAACCATAGAGGAATTTTTAGATCCATGTTTAGAACACGATTTTGATTTCACCGAATAAATCCCCTTTATATGAAGCTATATTTACATGAACCGAATGTAATTAGTAAAAAAATCTTCAGCATACGCACCCATTTTTGGAACATTAAAAAGTGGGGCTATTTTGACCCCACACTTTTAGAAAATTATTCTTTATTTGATTGACTCTTCCAAAAACAAAAAAAAAAGTTGCCCTTAATATGCGAATATTTTTTCGTGCATATAAAGCTGTATAACAGAAACGCGATTCTGAACAAGGCTAAAGGAAATTTAACTAGTCTGTCCCTCCTCCCCCCCCCCCCCCCCCAAGTTTACTGCAATCATTCTTTTTTACCCATTCCAATCATATAAAATAAAAAAAAAATCACGAATTTTTTCCGAGTAGCAATATTTCAGTCCATAAAATAACAGTATTTTATGTATAGTTCACATTTTCTGCCATAGCCATAACGTAAAATGATATAAAACGCTAGTGCAAGCATGGGTTAAACTCCCAGTAAAAAATGAACCACCTCATTTTTCTTGAGTCTGTTGTCTAATCCTTTCCTCCTAAACCACCCATGAAGGTGCAGGAAGTATCACCTGCAGGTTTCGAAAAACTCCAAGAATTTTTTAAAGAAAAATAGTGGAGTCAAAAACAGTCAACGAGTGTGCTTGCAGGAGATTTTGAATCCACAATACCCAGCAGCATGGTCTACTACTGGGATACGCCGAGACATTTCAAAGCTTATGTTTAAACGCAGACAATTTTTCAGAGTAAATTTCGAGCTTTGTGTAACTACACTGTGAAGAGATTCATATTTGCATCATTTTCCATTGCCTTTGTCATTAATTTTGAATAACTGATTAATAAAAATTTACGTAATATATTTTTGACTTGGACAGTTTTAGAAAGAAAAAAATGAATAAAATTTTGAATTAAATTCAAAAGTATGCATTTCTTATATCCATTGATATAGATTTGCATAATTTCTTTGGTAATCAAAAAGCGTAGTGTAGGTTTAATTGTTTCAGTAGACACGCTTGAGCTTCTTCAGGGGATGTCCCACTCTTAACCGTTCTGTCTTTATAGATTGTTTTAATGCCGTTTTATTTAAATTTTTTAAGATGCAAGATAAGTATAGATGATAAGTTTTGTTAGTTATATATCATGAAAGATAGCTTAACACAGGTTATTTTCCATAAAAAAATGTGCACTCTTTTTCTCTCCTTATCACGAGATATTTTCAATTAACCGACATTAGCATTTTCCGTTTATGTCGGATATTTGAGATTCAATCGGATATTTAAAAAAATTATTAGATAAATGTAGTGTTACTTCGTCCAGTTTCATAAAATGCAGGGCAACTTCGTCCAATTTTATATAATAAAGTTGTCCTACATACTAATTTTATTAATCACAGAAGTGTTTCAACTTAGAGCCGTTAGACTATATTTAGCTGTCATGCGCAAAAGAAGAGTAATAACACCGTAAAAAGTTTCGCAGTGTTAAACCATAGAATAGTGTAGAAAGAAAACTTTAAACGTAGAAATCAGTGTATTCAACAACACTGAAATAAATTTACAAAGTTGAAACCTCCCTAAAGAATTCACGATAATTATAAATCTAAAAACTTAATAGTCGAATTTCTTAATCCTTCAATTAGTTTCATTGCATTTTTAAATTATCAAGACTCTCGCATCAAGCAGAAATTTCCAGCCAATTATGCAAGCCTTTCTGTAAACTTTAGTTTCAGAATTTCTCTCCCGAGAGAAAGTTCGAATTATCCTCTCCTGCCCCCATCTTAGTTGAAAAGGGGTAAGGGGGTCAAGCAGAGGGTGATTGGTGAGGGAGAGTCCCATTGGACTGGTCCTTCAGACAATACGATTAATGGTTACCTATTGGTCACATCCATCACTTGGCAACCCCAAACGTTAACAAAGAATGGTCACTATACATATCAGCCGACTCAAATTTTTCTCAAGTTGGCGAAATTTTTGCATTTTTTCTAAAAAATTAAGCCAAATTATCACCATGACTTGCAGAGTTTAAAGTGGGTAGCACACTTGCTTATATTTCGTTACCAAAGGAGAGCACGTATTCGATGGGCGGTTTCTCCTTCAATGTGTCCTTGACCGAAGGGGGTTGGACGCCCCTTCTTTACGACCTGACAACCCCCCAAAAAAGGGATGACAGTTGCAATGTGTAATTGCCTTTTAGGCGATGCAAATATATATATATATATATATATATATTTGGCGTTTATATTTTCGTGAAGAAACAGACCCAAAGAATTGCACATCTCTGTATAAAAAGCTATAATTGACAGAAAAAATTTTAACGAAAACATACATATTTTAATACATTTTACAATTAATATGAAGTTAATATTAAATTTGCATAATTTCATCATCTATGCTATCATTAATTCTCTCTGTAATTATCAAATGCAATCATTTGCCTCAGATTTGATATTAACCAACAAGATGCAGTCCTACACCTTAAACAAACTTTTTTTTTTTTTTTAGTAATTTACAATATGATTAGGTCATTTTTCCTTAACATGCGACTTGCAAGAAAATTAAATGCATGAACATGTATCAAGTACTCGCAAGTGTTGCAATCTTTCATCGTCCCACTGTCAGAAATAACTATTAATTCTAAAATTAATTATCTTTAGGGTTTAAGAGGTCCTTAGAGGTATATTCAGCCCTTTAAAAACAATAACTTTTTATGCAAGTGTGGTATACATTATGTATAGGGGAGACCAGGATACAATGGACCACTTTTGTAAATTTTGAATGTTTATGCTCAAAGAACTGTTTTTTTTTTTTTTTGTTTTTTGTTTTTTTTTTTGTTTTTGGCTTGGAAAAAAAATGCATACACATTCTCTACATATTAAGATTTATATTACACTAAATATCTAAATTTATTAATTATCTATACTTTTTTTTAATATTTATTTTTAAGTAACAAGTGACAAAGTGGACCATTGTAGGGTAATAAAATAAATTGAAAAAAATGTGTAAATATAGTACATTTTTGAATAGCATAAAACATAGAATGCATCATATTTGTTTATTCATGGCTTCAATGCATACTTATAATGCAAGATTAATGAATATTAAACTTGGCAAATTACACACCAAAAGATTTCTGTGTCACTGAAACTGTTTTTTTCTTACGAAAATGTAGCTTCTGGAAGACTTATCATAATATCTTGAACATTTACAAAAGATTGGTTATCTATGGAAATGCTATTATGGGACAGTACTAGCCGCTTTTTACTTTCTCGTATACGAAGTATACAAAGAGAAAGTATTGTAATCGTCCAAAAATTCGAACTCGAGATTTTGACGAATCTCCACGTTTTAGACCTCCCTGATTCCGAAAAACACAATTTTGGAATTATGTCTGTCTGTGTGTGTGTCTGTGAACACGATAACTCGAAAACTATTAGAGCTACGGGGATGAAATTTGTATGTGGTCTTTAAACATAATTTGTAGGTTTCTATCAAATTTTGGACAAAATCCGTCAACGGGAAGTCTGTCTGTCTGTATGTTCGAGGTCATGCGAACGCTATAACTCAAAAACTTGAAAAGCCAGATGGATAAAATTTTATACACAGTTTTATCGTCATGAATGTAGGTCCGTATAAAATTTTGGGCCAAATCCGTCAAAGGGTTGACTGTCTGTCGGTCTGTATAATCGCATACTTGTTCAACTCCCTGCGCATGCCTACTGGTGGCAATGCCTGTGCAATAAAGGGACGCTCCGAAACTTGGCAGTTTGCCAAAAACCAATTCTGGAGTGATTTTGTAAGGAAGCAAACATTTAGGGAGTCTCGCCAGGTCCTGTTGCGCAAAAGAATGAGCAGAGGATTTGAATTTGTTTTGATCCTTCAAAGCACGCGTGGTTCCAACTTTGGTTTACTTGCGACGGAAGTTTATTTGACGTCTTTTATTATTCTAGTTTTCTCTACATGTGTTAGGAGTATACGAGAAAGTTTAGGGGAGACCACTCCCGCTGGTTTTAATTGTTATCATTTTTCCTTTTACACATAATCATAAAAATGGGCGCAGGTCATTTTAAAATTATAATGACTCAGAGTTTAGGAAGCAAACGGGACAAATAGTATACGGGACGTATGGCAACCCTAGTTAGAGGGAAAATGACACCTTTTTGGGAAGTATACGAGAAAGTTTAGGGGAGACCACTTCCTCTGGTTTAATAAATTTTATATCGTTTAAGACTTAATTTATGTATAATAACCAGAGATACAAACTAATAGGTGCATTAATTTGTTCCAAAAATCATACTATTTAATTTAATTTTTGCTTAATATAGCTATACTATAAGAACTAGAAATTTACTGAATGTTTATAAAATATAAACAAGAAAAAATATCAAATAAATAATGTAAAACTTTGACGCCAAATTGATTGAAAAGTAAGAAATTTGTTATTCAGTTATATGCAATGAAAAACTTGCTATAAAGAAGGAAAATGTAATAAAATACATACTGAATGAAAATGCTTTATTTTTGCTTAATATTAAGTAAAATGCCTGTTATATATTATGATAATTATGTGGCCAAAACTGGTTAAGATATAGTATTTAAAAATTCATAACTCAAAATATAATATTTTTCCAGAGAAAGAATTTTATTAATTAACAGGCAGTAAAAGTTACTAAAGAATAGTGTCAGCACGACTTAAAAAACTTGAGCCAGTCATCCACTGTGAAAATTCAAATTCTTATTTTCTCTTAATGTGGGAAAAACTGGAGCATCTACTTTATTTCACTGTACCAAATATCTAGCATCTCTAAATATCTTTCTAGCATCCATGGTGATGGCGTGAACACGGTATGAAAAGACTTCTGTGTAGCCCGAAAATCGCGCCTAAATTTTCAGTGACGTCACTGGCGAGTCGAACCCGATTGGTTCAGTTATTCACGCTCATGAACTTGGATGGATGTTTTTCGTTCTCCTGGAGAGCTCCCATCTTCGCTTTGCGGGCTAATAAAACCGGTTCAAACGCCCTAGAAGCGGTTTTGCTCTCCCTTGGTGACGAAATATAGCTGTGTGGCCCGGCGATGCACGGGCTGTCAAGAATAATAGGATATTCCCGGGCGGAGAGAAGTGAGGTCACGTGAGTCCTTGGGATCCATATATTTTCATATGCCCCGCCTCCGTTTTTCTCTACAATCCACGAATATTGTCACTTACTTTCCCTAACAAACGTTACGAAGTTAAACATTTGAATACAAAAAAAAGAAAGAAAAAAGCATGAAAATGATTTTTTTCCATTGTTAATAAATCCAATGGCCCGGCGTTGCACGGACAATCTTGAATAATGGGATATTCCTGGGCGGAGAGAAGCGAGATCACGTGAGGCCTTGGGATCCATATTTTTTCATATGCCCGGCTCCGTTTTTTACTTTCTCGTATACGAAGAGAAAGTATTGTAATCGTCAAAAATTTGGAACTCGAGATTTTGACGAATCTCCACGTTTTAGACCTCCCTGAGTCCGAAAAACACAATTTTGGAATTACGTCTGTGTGTCTGTGAACACGATTACTCGAAAACTATTAGAGCTACGGGGATGAAATTTGGTATGTGGACTTTAAACATAATTTGTAGGTTTCTATCAAATTTTGGACAAAATCCGTCAACGGGAAGTCTGTCTGTCTGTATGTCCGAAGTCATGCGAACACTATAACTCAAAAACTTCAATAGCTATATGGATAAAATTTGGTACAAAGTTTTATCGTCATGAATGTAGGTCCGTATAAAATTTTGGGCCAAGTCCGTCAACTGGTTGACTTTGCATATTTGATTTCTTCGCCATTGTACGAAGCAAAAGAAAGGCACGCGTTTTTACTGCTGTTCCCGTAATACGTTCTGTCTTGGCTCACTGCCAAATTCTTCTCGAATAAAAGTGAATTAATTATGGAGTGTTTTCTTTTAATTTTTCTTTCACGCCGAAACATTTTCTCAATAAGAGTTGCATATTTGATTTGCGGTTAGTTTTATTTTGTACATTTCGTAATGCATTTTTTTCTGAGTGGATTTTGCATTATTTTTACTCTGACAGAACGAAAGTAGTCGTTAAAAGTAAAGTTATAAAGTAACAAACCAAAATTAGTGTCAATTGATTCATCAGTTCTGTTTTTCATGCTTTTTTAATTCCTTAAGCACTCTGCCAATGTGCATGATGTTTTCAACTACAACTATCGGTTGTAAATTTGTAACAATCAGATCGGAGATATTGCTGGCAGGCTAAAAGGCTGCTTAGATGTGTGCAAATCTTTTAGTAACTTACATTAGATAATTGAAATTTGGTATGTGGTCTTCTAATTTATCCACGCGGTGGGAGGGGAAACAGCACCTTTTTGGGGAAGTATACGAGAAAGTTTAGGGGAGGCCACTCCCGCTGTTTTTTTTTTCCAACAAATATTGTCACTTACTTTCCCCAAGAAATGTAAATATTCTTTCAAATCTAGTCTTTTTATTACTAATTTTCATATGCCCGCCTCCGGTTTATTTTTTTTACACATATTGTCGCTAACGTAAACGTTACGTTACCCCAAAACTAAAAAAATCCTTTGAATCCTATATTGCTTAATTAAAATTTTTTAATCCAACCTTTTAATTACCTTATAGTTAATAACCCAGCGTTTCTCGGAATCCGCATTTTTTCATATACCCGCCTCCGTTTTTTCCCCTACAAATATTGTCACTAAGCTTCCTCAACAAACGTAAATCTGTTTTGAATCTTCTCTTATTGAATTAAAACTTTCACTTCTAGCCTTTTGACTATCTTAAAGCAGTTTGGTTTGAATGAAAACGCGAGAATTCTTCTGCTTATAAATTAAAACAGATTAGCATGATAATTGTTTTGCAAAAGAAAAAATAAAACGAAATAAAAAACAAAAGATAAACGATTTAATAGTAAACCAAACTGAAAAATTAAACACCAGAAACATATATTTTCGGCTTGCCCGTATTTGAATAATAATGGAAAAAAAGATGAAAATGAATAAATATTTTTCCCCAACAAACGTAAATGTTGCGAAACACCGTACGACAAAAAAAAAAGAAAGAAAAATGCAGGAAAACGATTTTTGTCCATTGTTAATAAATCCAAACACAGAAGCTCGCTCAAAAAGAAATACCAACTTCCGTTAAATAAATTAAAAAAATGCAACACCGGAAGCGAAAACTAATAATAGGGAAATAAAAGAAAGAATCCGCCGTGAATGAAGTTGAAGTTGATTTGACTTTCACTGGCACAAGATCCTCGAATGGGATAAGCTGCGCCGAAAACCAAGAATCTGTACCCGCCGTGAATGCTGCCAATAGATGGCAGCACGTCAATTCATTCATTTTGACGTTTTTAATTAATATCTTTTTAACTAATTACAATTTCGGAATTTAAGTAGTCGAAATGGATTCCTTGGATTATTCCCCATCTTTTGGTACTTTCCGCGTGCTTTTCCGTTCAGCGGTTCGTGAGAAGATAGAAGAACATACATTCATACATACATACGTCTGTTGACGTTCGAATTTTAATAGGCTAGATAAACTATAGGGGTCCGATTCTCTGAACTTGGGGCGTTGAAAGTTATTGGGGAGAGGCATCATGTCGAGAAAAAGAATAGGAATCCAGCAACTGCAGAAAAAGTTGGAATAATCCACAATATCCTCCTCCTGTTATCATTCACACTAACGATAGCACAGCCGGAAATTAATATTCAAAAGAAACATAATACTAAACTAAGGAGAATTCTGATTTGCACCTAATTAACACCACCTATCTCTTTCACTCACACATAAAATAAAGTACACATATCTATATTAGAAAAGGCCAGAAATTGAAGTAATGCTCACGTGGTTAGGTTTGCCAAAAAGACTCAGACAGCCTGTCTACGTCTATAAAATTAGCATACACTGTTTTGAATGAATTTAGACAGGTTTTATGAGCTGAGTTAGTTTTTCATTTATGCTGCTTCATCCGCGCGCGGTAAAAAAAATGACGGGAGGCTGTCTTTTTCAAACAGCCGCTGATGTTGAAGGACTACTTTACTCCAGTGACTCTTGTTATTCGGTTTCTCTCTGTTACTCCCGATACTCTTTTGTTTCTCGAAGTTACTCACGATACTCTTGTTTCTCGAAGTTACTCACGATACTCTTGTTTCTCGAAGTTACT
>BGPR01000026.1:785917-797496 GCA_013235015.1 Araneus ventricosus
TTGTTTCTCGAAGTTACTCACGATACTCTTGTTTCTCGAAGTTACTCACGATACTCTTGTTTTTCGAAGTTACTCACGATACTCTTGTTTCTCGAAGTTACTCTCTTTTGTTCCTCTGAAATACTAATGTATGGAAAATTGGCGAAATAAAACGGAACTAAGGTTACAATGAAAGTTGTTTTATTTCTTAATAAAATATATTACATTGTCAATTGTTTTGTTTTGAATTCTTCAATCGTGCGTGGATATGCTACAATTCTGTTTAGGATCGGCCGATGATATGAAAAGTAACATACATAATTTAATAATTCGGGACTAATGTTCCTTGTTAAACTTGAATCAATATATGAATTCCTCAGAGTACTAGGATAATTTGTTGGCACCATGTTCAAATCAAAATGCTTCTTTATGAAACCGAACGCTTTCTCGTTCCTTTTGATATCTACATTAAAGTCACCCATAACAATAATTGGAACATCTGTAATTATAATTAATATTTTGTTCTCGGTAAAACAGGAATGGTGTTAAAGTTTGCCCGACCTGCTGTACGGGGGACGGGTGTAATGAAATTGGTCTCAAATTTTAGCCAGATTGTTATTTATCAACTACAGTTGAATACCCGTACAAACATTTTCCCCGCCGGGTGGGGGCTGGTCCCCCCTCTGGCGCCACCCCTGCTGTAAAATGTTTCACAAAGTGTTTTGAACAATGTTTATCGATTCCCTCCCAAATTCGTTTTCGAAGACAATCTACACTGTAATTTGGAAGAGGCAAATCTAAACGCATTGTGAACGAACCTGTTGATGTTGAAGTTCCTCCGTTTAATTGCAAATTAGCTGCCGTTGCTTCTGCGGCCATTTGCTTTTGTTTCTTATTCTCATAATGTCGTTTGCGTCTCTCTTTTACAAGCAAGGCCGAACGTTCCTTATTTTGTTGCTTCTTTCGTTCCGTCTTCTGCTGCTTCAACAATGGGGAAGTTTAGCATTTTTTAAAAACGCGTGAAAGCAATCCGTTTATAGAAAAAAATCCTTTCAAATATGCAATGAAATTTTACATAAAAATTTATTTAAATATTGAGGGCGAAAGATGCACTGAAATAGCGGGGCAGAGGGGTCGCGACAAAATTTTACACAAAGTGAGGGGGTCGGAAATGAAAATAGTTTGCGCACCACTGCTCTACAATGATGGCAAAGAAACGGCTCGCAAATTATCTCATAAAAAAAGCTGCTCGTGCCCTCCATTGAATGCATTCAGTAACCAGAACAAAGCACTGTACTATACTACAATAGACTTCGCTTTAAGAAAAACGGGTAAATTTCCGAAAGCACCAAGTAGCAATTAATTGAAGAGGGCCCCCTCGAACATCCCAAGAAGACGCTGCGATTTCTGTCACACAAGAAAGAATGAAAAGCTAAGAACCTGATTTTGCATGATCTGCGAAATTTTGCATGCCTACAAAAAAACACCCCACCAAATAAAAAAACAAAACAGAAATATACTTATTTCAGAAGTTCCGCTCAAAATAAATTCAGGTGCGGCATTTTTTTTTTTAAATACACGCGTGCCTTTGGAAAATTAATTTTATTTTATATAGTTTTATATTACTTTGCTATGAAGAACATAAAATTAATACTTTACGAAGAAAATAATTTAAGATTCAAGCCAAAAACTTCACTTCTAAAATGTTAGCCAGTACAAACGCATGGAATCAAAACATGGTGCAAAAGCAGCGAAAGAGAAGTAGGCGAAGGAAGGCACATGTGACGTCAAAATCTACTCTGCCAATGAGAGTGCGTTTCGGATTGCATCATCATTCCTGCTATTTCGGTGCATCTTTCGCCCTCAATATTTAAATAAATAAATTTTTACGTAAAATTTCACTTGCATATTTGAAATTAGAAGGATTTTTTTTTCTACAAATACGGATTGCTTTCACGCGTTTTTGAAAATTGCTGAAGTTCTCCATTGTAATAATGGATGAGTAAATTGACTTTTTGAACACTGATTTTGATTTGAATAGACTCATTGAATCTAAATGATTTATTTTGCATTAAAAATTCTGTGAATTATTTTTTTGCACTACAAATGAAAACGGTTTTCATCATCAAAAAAGTCATGAATTTAAACTTATATTTAAGGTATTCTGATTAATTTTGAATAGTATTGTAATTTAAAAATATATACAAGAAACATTTGAATATTCATGGAAATAATATAAGCAGTAAAATAACAAGGGCAAGTTTTTTTTTTTTTTTAATCTTAAAGAAGATGGGAAAGCCTCTATGCCAGCGCCTCTCAAAGGGTTAAAATATAAATTCGATGCATTCAAATAGAAGGAAAAAAATAATTCAATGTAACTATTTGCTTTAAAATTGATAATTAAAATCTCGCCTTATTCTTATATTCAAAACAAAGCGGATATCGAGTTCAAGACTGTTTACTGTGCTTCGTGATATACAATTTTAATAGATAAATAATATACCTATATTAATAGATAGATAGTATAGATAAATTACTCATCGGGTGCCGATATAGTTGTATTAACACATTTAGGAATAATACAATACTTGTATCTTTCCGACATTATTATATCTGATGCTGTAGTCGGAAAAATATAGGGAAAAAAAGCAAAATCTCTATAGCGAGAATCCATAGAAATAGTAGTTCTATGAGCTCTCCCCTATTTGGGCATATGTGACATCAGACCCGCTTCGCTCCAAAATGGATAGCTTTTTCCAGCGTCATCTGAGAGGCGAACTTTGATTGCAAATATAGAAGAAAAAAAAATGACTAGAAAAATTTTTTAATGTTCTTTTTGAAGCATTTTCAATCGATTAGGGGGAAAAAAATGCTCAACTTCCCCATTCTTTTCTTACCTTCTCTATATCTCGCTTGGCATCTCGTTGGCGTTTCCTTCTTTGTAAATTTACAAATGGAGCCATTGCTGTAATAAATTTGTCGAAACAAAAATTTTCAACTCAATCACGAAATCTCGCTCGCGAAAACGTGACAAGCGAGAGCGTCAGCTAATTGTGCGCGCGCACTTCATGCGCATTTTTTGCCCAACTTTGCGACTCAGTAGCCGCTGAACTACAATTCCGATTTTCAATGTTTTTTTTTTGTAACTTCTGTTGTTACTTTTTATCTCTAAAATAAGACATTAGTTATGTTTTTAATATATGTAGTTACCGAGATATAGAGGATCACCCATACAACGTTTTTTGTGGCGTTTTGGCGCGCGATTCAAATTCCTTCCCGAGACCCCAATGGGAGGAACGTATTCATACGTTAAAAATTCCGTTACCCGTTTATGTTGATTCATTATATATTATTATCGCTTCGGCGATCAGTTAGAAGTTTTTTTGAATCAGCAGAATATCGTAATTTCAACAAAGGATAAGTATCTTTAAAGTTTTTTACTATTTGCTTTTAAATGGTTCTGGTATTAGTGTTGGTAAATGAGTTCTGTTTTTTAAGCTATTAAAAATAGTTCTTTCATAAGATTTAAATTTGTGGTGGATGCTTTTATTTTGTAACTTTCGTTTTTGTTAAAATAGTTCTTTCTTAAAATTTGAATTTGATTTCGCATTATTTTAATTAGACAAAACGGAAGTAGTTGTTAAAAGTAAAGTGATTTTTTTCATGCTATGAATTTAGAATAACTTGGTTTTTGTTAAAAGGGTTCTTAAGATTTGAATTTGTGGTGCATTCTATTGAGAATCACTATTTGTTTCAATCCGATTTCAGTCATTAATTTTGATATATTTTGCAAAACGAAAGTGGAGTGTCAATTGATTCATCATTTCTGTTTTTTTTTTTTTTTTTTAACACTGAGATTTTCTACTACCACTTTCGTTAATAAATCTGTGACAATCAGATCTGAGATATTGTTGGGACGGGCACAAATCTTCTAGTTTACAATAAAAAGGAATAAAGTAGACTAATTTAACCTTGACTTGAATTATAAGTATTTTTAAGTGCCAATTCCTGAGAAACTTCTTGGTGCTATTTAAAACCCTAAATACAGTACCATCCCGGAAATCCGAAATTCCGGATGATCCAAACACCTTTTTTTTTTTTTTTCTAAAAAATTTTTACTGAAAAATGAAGGAAAAATAACAATTACAAGCTGATGTTTATTCCTAACTTAAAAGAAGTATCTTACGTGGTCTTTAAGAATGAATACAGCACCTTAATGAGTAGAAACAAACTCGGATATCTTTTTACCCTCAACTTGTTTGCCACTATACCGTGCGCATTGCCGCTTACTCTTTCCGTGCGCATTCACAGAGCACCCAGAGTCACTACTCTACAGCATTGGTATATCAAGAGTATTTTACCGAATTTCCCGGATAATCCGCATTCCCCGGAATCCGAACAGAGGTCAACCCCAATTAGTTCGGATTCCCGGGGTTCTACAGTAATTATGCTATCAGATAGTGTTAAAAGCAATTTAGGAATATCAGAAATTAATACAAGTACCTCACACTGGTTATTTGCAGATGGCTAGTAACAGGTATTGGTTAAGTTCAGAAAATGCTTCTAATGATATCTGCACTATGTGGGTTTGAGCGGGAGCGGCCACTTAGTAGAAGATAATGTATATTCTGTTATTGTGAGCAAAGAAAACTTGGCAGCTGATTAGTTGGTTGTTGTAGTTCATCATAATGAGTGATCATTTTTCTTGCTTGATTCTTGGCGAAATCTTCGATTGGCTCAATTTTTAAATCGTTGTGAATTGCGTCATTATCTCTAATGTACCACGGAATATTTACCGCGATGCATAAGATCTTGTTTTGTAAGATTTGAATTTAACGAGTTTTTGTAATTGGGCCGCATTTCTGGGATGCGCAGGCGAGAGTATTCTCCAAAAAATTTGAAAAGCAGCAACTGTTTGGGCGAGAGAAGTTTCTTCCGGCGAGAGGGATTGTTAGGCGATTTAACAAAAACATTGCTTTTAACTGACAATTGGGAGCGTCGCATTTTATGTTCTTTACTAGGTGATATCAGCCGTTCATTGTAGTTTATACAATAGCGCTTGCTGCCTTCTTTTCTTTCTGGGGATGGGGCTAGAAATTTTTTCTTTAAGAGCTCCATTATGATTTGACATGGCTACAGGAAACGCTGATCGGAAGATCAAGGTCAAAATCAGGACATGTGCAAACCGTCACGTAATTATTAAATAAGTGGCTTTTGACTTAATAGTCACTAAGCAGTCATAAGCATATTCATGATGTATATTATAAATTAAATGAAAATATTGGTAGGGACAGCGGTCCACATACCATCATATCTGCTTTCAAAGGGAATGTTGGAAAGGACGCATCTGGACCATATAATGTGAAGTAAAGGTAATTGAGCGCAATTTATATTTCCAAAATAATCATGTAATATATCATTAAATTCTACAGAAGGGAAAATCTCATCAGTTCAACATATTAGTGCAAGTCCTTTATTTCTCGTGAGCTGTTTTAAGCCTTTATATCCTGAATTAATTTACCACCAGATTTATAATTATATATTTGCATTATTATTCTGTACCAAAAATTATCTAACCCCCCAAAAGTAGAAAATACATTTTTAATTAAAATAATTTAAAATTTCTACCTTCAGCCGCCGTATACTCCCTGCTGTTGGAACAACACTTTTCGTGCCCGTGTGAGTACCAGTCAGGCAAAAGAGGCCATATTACATTGGCATAAGAGTTTGATAAAGCGGCATTTTCAAATACCAAAAGGGTATAAAGGTTTAAAGAAAGCGCAAGTATTTCACGATGCGAATGACAATAGCAGTCATTTGATTTGAGTAATGTGTACGTTCTGCATCGACGGTAAAAATTCACACCCTAGAAACATCTGGAAAAGTTTAGTTTTTTTAGTTACATTAACGTCTCCTTTTGAAGCAACACGAGGGCGATTTTGGAATGGACCTCGTAATTTTGAGCCGCGGTCAGATGACGAGGACGACATCCGCGCTGGCACCCCCTTTCCAAACTTCCGCACTACACCAACGGGAGGACATTTGACTCCATACATACGATTTAACGAGCAACAGGCCCCAAACATGACGGATCTTCAGTGGAATCTGGTTTCGAGCTTGGAACCCTCCGGCTCTGAGGCCGCCACCTTACCACTAGGTCACCGCGACCCCTACACTTGGAAAAGAATCGGAAGTACACCAGTGCTTATGTTCGTAGTCAAAACATTTGTTTGCCCGATTTAACCATTTGCATCCGTAAGCGGAATATTCCGCACATGACCTTCAGTTATTACCAGAAGCGAAATCTCGCGGCCGGTGATAAGTCATGTCAGCTGAGCTTCGTGCGCGGATTATTCCACTTATGGATGCAAATGGGTTTTGTCTAGTACAGCTGAAGTTAGCGTTGAAGATGAAAGAATTTTCAAATTTTCCGCCGCATTTCATTATATTCTGTTCAGGACTCTGAAATCTGCAGTTCGCAGGCAATCACTGGAAGGCGTGCACTCTACGTATTATACTTGCATAGGTGGATTACATTCTTATTTTTTAAATGTTAATAAAGCATGAAGACAGTAAGTGAAAGTTCGATTTTCATTTAGTGCAATTCTTACACAGGCAAACTTAAATGTTGATGTAAAGGCTACATACGCCGACTTTAAAACCGATAGTGAAAATTCATTCCTCGAAAGAGACAAACCGCAGACCGGGAAGTCTCGTCAAGGATATCAGATCTCAACAATATTACTCGTGACTATTTATTTTAAGGAAGTGAATTATTTTGCCAATGAAGTGACACAAAAAGAAAAAAAAAATCATGCTTTTAATAGTATACTAAAAAAAGGTAAACAAAAAAAAATCTGGAGGTCAAAACAAAATCGTAAAAGTTCATAGAAAGGCTAAGCAAATTGGAATTTTAAATTACCTTCATAATATACATTAGTTCTTAACCAATGTTAAAGAATTTTCTTTCTTGATATTCATTATGATATAATTTCCCTAACCCTCCGATTCCTAAGAACCTTGGTACTCAGAGACCTCAATAATTGGAACGCCCGAGTTCTTCTTTCAGAGATAAAAGAAATTCCCTTGCCCTCTCAAAAACCGCAAAGACAGTTTACATTTTTAAGCGGGACATTTACTAGGACCCTCCACTTGTTTTGGAACACAGCTGCTAAACCCCTTGGTCAATGTAAAAAAAAACGACGATTAATTCGCGTAGACGGAGGAAGAGTTTGGAAATCCAACATCTTTAGATTTCCATTCAACTCATTCAGTGATAAAAGTGAAATCCGATCCTTCTAGGCGGGAGAATGCTCTCTCCGAAAAGGAAAAATCACCCGTGCGTGTGGCGGGTAGGGATTGCAATCCGGCCTCATTAGACGTCTACCGGATCCGGTAAATTAAAAAAAAATACATGAAGCCGATTTCTTGAAAAAATACTCGCGTTGTTGCAAGAGTAGGTACTTAAATGAGTGGTGTGTACGAGTCGTTCGACGCTGACTCACCCGCTTCCCATATAGACATTCTTATTGTTCAATTGATAGATGAATTATGTTTATGTTGCATTTACGAGTACGAGAATGATTTAAGTAGATAATTAGACTTAGAAATGAATTGAGTAACGATCCATATTTCTGATTTTTCTTTATAATACGGCTTTCTTCTTACATAGTGACCGAAATAACGTTTTTAATCGTAAGTATGTACCTATTTGTGTTGCATTGCAGGTACTAGTCTAAAAGTTCTAAAACAAACATGCCACTTTTGAAACCAATTCAAAATGAAAACAGGAATATTAATATACTTACAGAATAAAAAAAAATATGATGATGATACAAGACGAACTGATGATGCATTTACTATGCCGAAAAAAAAAGTTGTAAGACTAGAAATGAAAAATATCTTAGAAAGAGTTGTTCAAAATGATAGCTTTAAAGAAAACGTAGATAATACAGTAGAAAATAACTCAGATTCATCGTCATTGAAATGTGATTGGACATTACAGAAAGAATTACAGATGCAAATCCAGCAAGATATGAAAACCTAGAGCATCAATACCAGAAAAAAGAGACAGATTATGAGAAAGCATTAAGAAAGGAAATGACTGCATGTGAAAGTGAAGGAGTTCAAGGAAAATACTTGTCTTCTATTCATGAGTATTTGTTGACAATAAAACCAACAAGTGTAGAAGCAGAAAGGGCTTTCTAGGCCGCTGGTTATATTTGTAGCTCTGTAAGAAGTCGATTGACAGATGACACAATTAACACTTTTTGTTCCCTACGATAATTTTTTCAAAACGTGAAAGTTTGATTTTTTAAATTGTTTTACTTAAAATAATAATTTAGAGTAAGTATATTAAAAAGTACGAAGAAGTTTTAAACTCGTTGTTGTATAATTGTGCCATTGATTTAACAGATTCATGATGACTGTCATAATTATAAGAATGAGACTGCTTGGCGTGTCTAAAATATCTAATTATTGTGATCTCAGTTGATCAGCTTGATTTAGTTAGATTTAATATAAGTTACTTACATAATATAAGTTACATTACAAGTTATCATTGATGTCATTTGTGAAATCTGGTAAGTGAGACTAAACTTAACCGTCCGTCATTATCTAATTATTACTAAACTAATATAACAATCACAGTTTAACTAGTTACACTGTACTAAGTTTTTATTGTTGATTCATACGTAAATGCTGATTAATTATAACAGTGTAAATAAAGTTGATTTCATAAGAAATTACCGCTTTTTTTTTATAAACTTTGTAATACACTCACTTTATCATCTTTTATACAGTTGATTTTGGAATGAAAAGGCAAAATAGTTTTGATGTGTCCAATCCGGCCGGATTGAAATTGGTGCCGGATTGCAATCCCTAGTGGAGGGGGAACCGGGAGGAGGGGGGGGATGTGGGTGGGAGTCAGTCTGGAAAAATCAGGGCAGGGCAAGAGTCTATTCCAAAGGATTCTGCTTAACTGATGGGTCTTGGAAGGATTTGTTACAAAGGAATGGGTACGACTAAAATGAGAGTTCCAAGAAAATCTCTCTGCCCCCCCCCCTCCCGAAAAAAACCCCATCTGGGTGAGCCACTCGAAAGCTGGGCATTCACGGCGACACCGTTCCATACCATTTGGAGCGCCTCGCACGAAAACTCGTCGTCAATGCAAATAAATATTCGATGAGAATTGGATTATTGTGGTCGAGAAGCTTGGAAACCCAACGTCGTTCGTTTTCCATTCGGTCTTAAAACGATCCTGGAGAAGTGGAGCGATACTCTCATAAAAGCGACAACCACAAAATGGAGGAGGGGGAGTGAAGCTCTCTCGGGAAAGCGGTGCAGGGAGTTCCCGTTTTAAAAGCGGGAGGAAACAGGCACAGTAGCCACATGGAACTGAAGTGACCGGTTGTGTAGTTTGCATGGAGCCTCCATGAATGACCCACCAAAGTGGATGGGCTGAAAATAGGAACGATGTGAAGCAATGCGCTCCAAAAGGACTGGAACATTCCCTTCGTGAATGTTCCACTTAATGAACAAAGCACGAACCTTGGAAATTCAATCAATCACACTTGATTTTCGTAGGTACTTTTGGGCGCTTCGTGTATCGGCCGTTCTTTGATAGAACGGGCGCTTGGAGCCTTCCAGTATTGAAATAGTTAACGCATAGTTTTTAGCACATCACACTTATGACTTTTGTTTTAACCGCTTTATTTTTGATCAAAATATTTTCTATTTTTTAGTGCACTAATAAAAGCGTGTTTATGAAAACTATTTTAAAACTAAACTGAATTATTTTCTACTTTTTAGTAAATAAATTTCATAATTCATAAATATTATGGAATTTTGCAATCATTTTTTTTTTAACTTCACTACCAGATGGCACCACTCATTAAGTCGAAATTCAAAATCAATTCATTAACTGACTTATTAAATTCTGAAAATATTAAACTAGCATATTTTCATCGGTTTGTATTCTCAAAAGGTGGTTTGTTTACAAACCACCATCCAAACCAAATACACTAATAAACAACCTGTTTAATCCTGGATCAATCTGAGGATACAAATGAATATTTGATGAATGAAAATGTTTAAAAACAGTAAATTTGATGTTTTTATTTTAGCCTTGTATAGCTAGCTAAAACACTTAAAAATATTGACGGCCTTTATTTATTAGATGGTTGCCATAACTACATTGTTATTAAACTTTTCGGCGAATTTGAGATTTCAGAGAACTAATGAACTTAATTAGTTACAAATTGATTTTGTGTTTTATCGTTGTTTTGGAATATAATTTAAAAATCAAATATTCGACCAACGGGTTGACAGTTTGTCGGTCTGGCTACTCATGTCGATGAGAATGCGATTACCGATAAATGCAATAAAATGCATAGATGAAATTTGGCTTGCAACCTGATACGAAAATTGTAGATCTATTTTCAAATTTTGAACCCAGAGGAGTAGCGTTGGAGACTACCCGACATGGGGACACGGTGTGCCCGACTAGGGGGGGTCAGGGTGTCCCGGACAAGGGGGGCACGACCTGCTGTAAAAGGGGAGGAGCTTACTGATGACCCTCTCGTATTTTCGCCAGATATTTATCTACTAGTTGAAAAGCCCCTTGCGTGAACGGGGTATAAAAATTGCCCTCCCCGACGGAGAGGCACAGCATTCCCGACAGGGAGGCCCTGCCTCCCTCCGGACACCCTACTGGTGCCACCCCTGGTCGACGAAAAGGTAAAGATCCAAAATACATACAAAATGTTCTTCATTACAATACGAAGTTTAACACAAAATGTGCGATATTGTGTAAGTATACGAGAAAGCAGAGAAGAATACACTTCCGCTGGTTTATAATCGTTGAAGATTAAAATTAGAGAGAAAAAAAGCAAGTTTTGTTCGTTTCTATTTACCAATACAGACTACTTCGACTGGAGCTTCCAAGAGCATAAATTTTAACAAGCAACAACAAAGTTTTTTGAAATTCAGAAAAAATAATATATGCTGAATAATGCTCTCTCTAAAAACCTCGGGAGAAACAGCTGCCTTATACATAAACAATGCTTACTGAACGCTTGCTAAACAATCAGCTGATCAAATAACGCAGAAAGGATTTGGATGAAAATGACGAAAATGAAACTGTTCGTCAACATCAATGGAGCTAATATCACGATCTCAACTTCGGAAAACAAGATAGAAATCAAATAGGAAAAATTGTTATTACATTATTGGACGACTTTCAAAAGTGGAATCGATTAGTCGAAAGCCTCAGAGAAACGGGATTATTTTGTTCTACCTTTTAAATACCACGTTTTCAAAACAAACAAAAAATGTAGAAACACTCGATTATTTTGTACTTAAAAATAGGTGAAAATATGCGTTTCTCGTAAATTAGACACAGCTGAGAAACCTTTTTTCCTGAAATAACAGGATTTTGAAGCTTAACTGACGATATGATACTCGGTTCATTTGTTTAAGTTTTTTTTTTTTTTTTTTTTTTTTTTTTTTTTTGGATAAAAAAAAAAATAAATACAGGGTTTTACCCGCAACCAGGGGGTTTTAAAAAAAATAAATTTAAAAAAATTTTGATGAGTGGGGTA
>BGPR01000026.1:797521-827421 GCA_013235015.1 Araneus ventricosus
TCATTTATTACTTCGTTCAGTTGTGTGCTATTTTGCAATCATTTTTTTAACTTCACTACCAGATGGCACCACTCATTCAGTCGAAATTCAAAATCAATTCATTAACTGACTTATTAAATTCTGAAATATAAACTGCATATTTTCATCGTATTCTCAAAGGTGGTTTGTTTACAAACCACACATCAAACAAATACATAATAAACAACCTTTTAATCCTGATCAATCTGAGATCAAATGAATATTTGATGAATGAAAATGTTTAAAACGTAAATTTGATGTTTTTAGCCTTAGGAGCTAATAAGCACTTAAAATATTGACGGCCTTTATTTATTAGATGGTTGCCACTTACATTGTTATTAAACTTTTCGGCGAATTTGAGATTTCAGAGAATAATGAACTTAATTTTCAAATTGATTTTGTGTTTTATCGTTGTTTTGGAATATAATTTTAAAATCAAATATTCGACCAACGGGTTGACAGTTTGTCGGTCTGGCTACTATGTCGAGAGAGATCGATTACCGATAAATGCAATAAAATGCATAGATGAAATTTGGCTGCAACCTGATACGATGAGATCTATTTTCAAATTTAACCCTAGAGGGGTAGCGTTGGAGACTACCGACATGGGGACACGGTCTTGACAGGGGTCAGGTGTCCCGACAAGGGCACGACCGCAAAAGGGAGGGCTTACATGTGACCCTCTCGTATTTTCGCCAGATATTTATCTACTAGTTGAAAGCCCTTCAGACGGGGTATAAAATTGCCCTCCCCGACGGAGGGCACAGATTCCGACAGGGAGGCCCTGCCTCCCCCGGACTACTGGTGCCACCCTGGTCGACGAAAAGGTAAAGATCCAAAATACATACAAAATGTTCTTCATTACAATCGAAGTTTAACACAAATGTGCGATATTGTGTAATATACGAGAAAGTCAGAGAAGAATACACTTCCTGGTTTATAATCGTTAGATTAAAATTAGAGAAAAAAAAGCAAGCTTTGTTCGTTCTATTCTTAATACAGACTACTTCGACTGAGACTTCCAAGAGCATAAATTTTTAATAAAGCAACAACAAAGTTTTTGAAATTCAGAAAAAATAATATATCGAATAATGCTCTCTAAAACCTCAGGGAGAAATTGCCTTATACATAAATGTCTTACTGAACGCTTGCTAAACAATCAGCTGATCAAATAACGCAGAAAGGATTTGGATGAAAATGACGAAATGAAATGTTCGTCAACATCAGTAGACTAATATCACGATCTCAACTTCGGAAAACAAGAAAGAAATCAAATAGGAAAATTGTTATTACATTATTGGACGACTTTCAAAAGTGGAATCAGTCGAAAGCCTCAGAGAAACAGGATTATTTTTTCACCTTTTAAATACCACGTTTTCAAAACAAAAAAAATGTAGAAACACTCGATTATTTTGTACTTAAAAATAGGTGAAAATATCGTTTCTCGTAAATTAGACGCAGCTGAGAAACCTTTTTTCCTGAAATAACAGGATTTTGAAGCAACTGACGATATGATACTCGGTTCATTTGTTTTAAGTTTTTTTTTTTTTTTTTTTTTTTTTTTTTTTTTTTTTTTTTTTATTTCGATTCAAAATCAAATAAAGATCAGCTTTATCCCGAGAACCTCTGGATTTTAAAAAAATGAATATGAACTATCATTTGTTGAATGCTGTGAATCACCACTGTAGTTAAAAAGAAGAGAGATCAGTGCTGAGTTTCATATTTAATCTCCACATCGGCATAGTTTTCATTTTACAGATAAAAATTTAATTCTGAAATAAAATACATTAAATATCTAATATCGATCTTACAATGGACGGAAGTGTGCAATTTAAAAGAAAATCTTGAATTGAAATGTGGGATGCTAATTTCCCAAATATTATCCCATTTAATTAAGTTTATTATAAAATGTTTTATGTTAAAGAAAGACTAGATGACAAACACATTAAAAGAATGAAATAATTCCAATTAAAAGGGTTCACTTGAAATAACAAAAGGTTCCTTATTTTTATGCATAATTTTTTTAATTTTTTCTAATACTGCACCCACCTGTATGCTGATAGGCACTGTAACAATAAATTAACATTCACCTTGATTATAAAATAAGCAGCATTTAAGTTTTGGTTATCAATCGTATTTTGACTTTCATACATCTGTTTCGTGTACAATGCATTTTTCAATGCCTCTGGTGATGTCTACAGTATCTATAACGCCGAATGTATGTATTAAACAAATATTAATACGTTTAATACCAAAGAAATGACAATAAAATATTTCCTTAAGGTTTAACTAAGACTGCTTACACTAAAAACATTCGTACTTCAATAGTTGCATACCAAGAAAATTTTACAAGAAATTATATTTTAAAACATTCGTTCTTCAGATTTTGATGAATCTCGTATCTGTACGTTTTTGACCGCAAAAAACCTTTTCCGAATTATCTCCGTCTGTCTGTGGACACAATAAGCTAGATGAGTGATATTCGGTATAAGATTTTATCACTAAATTTGAAGATCTATATCATATTTTGGATTTAATCCGGCATCCGGGTGACCGTCTGTCGGTCTGCCTATTCGTGTGTATGTGAATCCCACGGATCCTTTTCGGAAACACCATTCTCCCCTCCCTGCGGGGTGTTATTGCACTTTTATGCCAAACGCGCTGAACGGAAATCGAACTACATTGGATTTCCAAACTTTCCCCCGATCTACACCAATTCTCATCGGATTTTTACATTGACGAAGGGTTTTGGCACGATGTGCGCCAAAAGTGTCACGGCTTGATCGTGAGTGTCCCGCCAAAGAAATACATCTGAAAGTTAAATGTCACTTTCCAAACTTTCGACCCACAAGAATAAGGTAATATCCGGACAATGTCAGATTTAACGCATGCCAAACACATAACAATGCTAATCGATGTATGATGGAATCGGGTCTGAACCCGTGTCACTTGGACTTTATTTTCTCTGTCGGGCGCAGTTTCTTTCAGTTACTCAATATTCTTCAAAAGTAGTCTTTTCTGAGATTTAATACTTCCACTGCATAATGTTTGCAAAATTCAACAAGTTTCTTCCGTTTTGATGCAATAAAAACTTACTAGGAGCGAAAAGCTGTTCCGAGTGTTTGTCTATTGGCAGCTGTTAGTTGATGGAGTTCACTGGCGGAAAAGTCAGATCAGCTATACTATGCAAACCCAAGTAAATTCTAAAGACATAAATTCTAAAAAACTAGACTTATTAAACTAGATTCTAAAAAAGTAAAGACACTGAAAAAAGCTGCTGCTAAATAACACCAGTTTTAAGGAAAACAACTCAAAACGTACTGAAATTTAAAAACATATGAAAGTCATTTTGCAGCTTTTAAGTTGAGTTGTGCAAAGTGTAGGCGAGTAACTTACCTTTTTGACTTCAAATTATCCTAATGGCATGCAATTCAATGATGCATATAAGGTAAAAACAGTGGCGGCGAGTTGCCCCCCCCTACTTTTTTAGGGAAAAATTAAATTTTTATTTCATTTTAGCTGCCTAAAACTAGGAATTATAAAAAGCAAGAATGTTCGGGACAACTAGCTAATTTTTCAACTACATTTTTAAATTTTATTGTCTACCCTCTATATTCCCGGGTCTTTTAGATGTCCGTACATTTTTTTGCCCCTACACTTTTTCCACCCAATCGCCGCCACTGGGCAAGAAAAAAAGTAAGAAAACTTTGTTGTTTAACTGAAAATATATCCTATAATCCAAATGAAAAAAGATGACTTATGAATGAAATTAGTGTAAAAGAAATTCTGTCCAATATCTCATAACGCAATCAGATTATCACATCTAATTACATGTCATTTTATAATACATTTATCTTCGTTCTTATAGTATTTGTTCTCTAAATCCATCTACTTTGGAACATTCTTTTCGATTCAAAATCTGAATGATCTCACTTGAAAGGCAAAAATGCTTCCTTTCAAAAACTGTAAAATCAAATTTTACAACTGCATGAAATAAAGTAAAGGAACCCCCGTATATCGAAAATATTTACACAGGGTGTCCAAAAAAGTGGAACAAGCATTTATTTCCTTAAATATTGCACCAAGACATACTTCCAATTACAAAGTTATCAAATAAGGTAGGAATTTGTGTGAAAACACTTTATATTCAACTTCCACAGAAACCAAAAAGTTAAAAAAAAATTAAAAATTTTATACGTTCCCCGTAGAGCAAAAGTGTCAATGAGTGAAATATTCCTCTTAACTCATCTATGTATAAATTAAGTTTCACGATTCCATCTGCAAAACTCGCAGTTAATTAATAAATTTTTAAATTTCAAAAGGCTGCTCACAATTTATATAGAGATGTTTATTGCACAAATGCAAATTTATTCAACATAGAAAAACTGCGAAATGCAAATTTAATTCAACATAGAAAAATTGCGAAATGCAAATATTTTTCAAATGGAAGGACAACTTGAGAAAATTAAAATTTAAGGTATAACAGGAAAATAGCGTAATATTGAACAAGAATACTGAATTATTTGCTCTTAGCGTTGTGCGTATTATTAAGCTTTACCTAAAAGCAGTGGCAACTCGTCCTTTAGGTTTGTAGAGTTGCAGAACTCACTAATTAAAAAAAAAAAAAATCGTATTTTCGCTTTTATTCTTATTTGCTTACTTTTCCACTTTGAGAGTTCAATTATCAACGAAAAAAGATATAAACGAGAAAGGAAGACAGAAAATGAATGAAAAAGTAAGACAGACACAGGATGGGGCTGCACTTCAAATAGCTTTGGAAAGCACTAAAATTCGCTCATGGCATATAAGTAAGTGACTTAATGAGCGAAAGCAAATAGCTATTCTTTCTGCCTTGGAACTTAACCAGAACTGGATTTTCGAATGCTCCTGTTTGGCGCTAGGCCAACTATTTTTTCCTCCTTCAATCTCACCTATGCCTTCGCTCTTTTGGGTTTTTTTTTTCTCCCTTCATTGGCTGATTTTAGGTTTCGGATTCTCTCTCATGTTGTCTCAACTGGAACTTGATATTAGTACATATTCGATTTCTGTTCTTAGAAGTCATTCACCGAAAAAATGGACTGTAATTTTCTAAAATGTAATTCAGATAATTACAACTACAAGTTTGGATTATTTGAAGGCAAAGCTATTTTTGAAAAATTGTATTTCAATTATATTCTAGTAATATTTTTATAGCACTGCTTATTTCTGGGAAGATAAGCCTCACTGCTGATATGTCACTGTGAATTATGTTTAAAGGTTAACAAGATGAAATATTTTTGTAAAAACTTCAACTAATGTATTATTTGAGTATTTTTTTAGACTTAAAAAGAGTTAACAAATATATTGTTATTTCCTGATTCCGCCCTGTAAATAACTTTTTGAAATATGTATATTATCAATAAAATGTATATCCAAAGACTGGATCAAACAACAGTGAGGTAAAGTGGTCTAAGTAAAAAACTTTCTCTTCTTGTATATCTATGATTTTTGCTGATAGAAGAAGCAGGCAACTTTGTATCTGATTAGATGAATGTACTGAATAAACATTTTACTAATTAACAGTTTTGCTCTATGGGGGCCGTATAAAAATTTAATTTTTGTAACTTTTTTATTATCAATCCCCTTGGAAAACAAAGTATTTTCATACAAATTCTTACCTTATTTGATGAAACTTTGTAATTGGAAGTATGTGTATCAATATTTAAGGAAATAAACACTTGTTCCACTTTTTTGTATATATCGAACTGTTTTCAGGAATCTTGGATTTTCAATAGAAAAAGTTTCTGTATATCGAATAAAATTTCTTCATACGGAATACAATTTTCGCATAAAAAATTATTTTATTTCATTAGAGACAAAAAGCCACAGTTGATTTCGATCATAAGAAAGAATATAAATGAAATAAAACTTTAACCGATTCATCCTGCAATAGAAATTCACGGAAGACTGTCGTTTACGAAAGCAATAAATACTTGTTGAAGAGTCATACGTTTCTACGTTTCAACGTTTCTACGTTCAAGTCAACGTTTTCTGTTCTACAAATCCATTCTTCCCATTCTTAAGTTGGTGCTAGATTTTTACTTTAATTTCAATTTAGCTTTCTTATAGCGATTATGGCTTTCATTTGAAATATTTTGTTGTGAAAGAGACTCTCAGCCTAATAAAAGACGTAGAAAGTCAAATAAAGACGCTGCAAAAATAAGTATACATTTTCGACATGTAGAGCATCAGAAGTTTTAATAACCGAATTGCGATTTCTCAAAACTTTTGAAAATGAAAAGATCGGAAACAATTTAAATCCTTAACATTTTGCAAGGTCGTTGAAGCAGTATTGAAATAGGAATTAATTCTATTCGTATATTCATTCAATAGAATTCTATGCATAATAAATTTCAGTAAGCAAATGATGAAAATTTGCAGCATGTATTTCTGCATGTTTAAATTTCCATATATCGAAATTTAATCAATTATTTTTCCAGGAATTTTCAAGTTTGATGTATAGAGGTTCGACTGTATATGACCATCTATTCTACATAATTTGTAGAATAGATATTCATTCAATTATAAACGAATCAGCCAACTAGTACGCTGTCATTAACGAAATAAAAAATTCCTATTATCCGAATCAACAGTGGTACAGATCTTCATATGCAACTACAACCGGAGACGGCAATTTTACTGCTCTCGCCAGCATTCGTGATCTTATCAGTTGAGCGAGTGCTTGTCCGCCCAGACAACACGTGTCACGGGCACGTGTTAACTGCACGCGCGCTGCTGTGATGTTGGAATCCGATACGCTTAAAACCCTTCATCTGACGGTGTTGCATATCTGCAACAAACCCAAAAGGCGCTGTCTTTTCCACTGTAAGCTCTTTGAGTCGATTTCATTGGTTGTTGCAATGCTGTCATACTGTAGTTAACACAATTTGCTCATATATCCCCCAACAGATCTGATACTGAGGTGATTTTTAAAAACAAAGTTTCAGTTCACACTAAAACATTTTCACGAGGTTGCTCCTGAAATTACTGAAGAATTTAGTGAACTTAAAAATAGTGGACGCATACATTTGTGAGAAAAGTGGTGAAGGACTTTGTTAAAACAAAACTAACAACCGTTTTAAAAACTGAAATCTTAAATTTTTCACGCCATTTTGCATTATCTTGCAAAAATGAAAAGAAAAAAGAACCCTTTTTGGTCAATAAATTTTTATTTTAACGTGATAACTTTTTAAAGTTATTTTTTCCATACTTACAATGATGCATTCTAACGTCTGAGTAATTTTTTTTTCAAATCGGAGTTGTTGAGATCTAAAGGGTCAATCCCAGTCATCCACCAAGTAATGTAACTAATATGGTTGATAGGCAATTAAGATACATTTTCTTTAGAAGTTTAACTTTATTCTTGAAGATATGATGAATTAAAATATTTCCATGTTTTTAGCATAGTTCAAGCTATAATTTGATATACGATAGAGTGCAATATCTAAATGGTTTAATGTTTAGATTTTAAAGCAACAGTCTAGTTAGAGAGATTTGAGCTTAGCATTACATATTGTAAAACAGATATTATATTTTTGTATATTATAGATGAACAGAAAATGAAATAGGCATAATCCTCAGAATTTTGTAGAAACTGATAAGATTCTAAAAATTATGGTTCCCAACGTCTGATGGAGAAGTCGTGTAACAAAATCTTGGAAAACTAGCATTTTTAGCAAGCTTTGCTATTTATGTATCTACTTTAATTAATCAAATTATAAAAGTACTACTTAAAACCGTTAAGATGACAAGTTTTGTTGCGGCAAAAATACTCACTGTCAAATGCTTTACCCGATTTTCTGGTGTTTAAAAAATTCAGATTTTAGATAACATTGGAAAATATTTTGCAATGTAATGTAAAACTCTGTTCATTCCGAATAAAATAAAGAGGGATTGCTAATTACGAAAATGAAGCGTAAATTCTAGATTAGTTAGTTAGTTAGTTATATTAACGTCCCGTTTTGAAGCAACACGAGGGCTATTTTGGGACGGACCTCGTAATTTTGAACCACGGTCAGATGACGAGGACGACACCTGAGCTGGCACCCCCCTCTCCAAACTTCCACGCCACACCAACGGGAGGACGTTTGGCCACTACGTATGATTTAACGTGCAACAGGCCCCAAACACGGCGGATCTTCAGTGGAATCGGGTCTCGAACCTGGAACCCTCCGGCCCCAAAGCCGAGACCTTACCACTAGGCCACCGCGGCCCCGTAAATTCTAGAACTACAACAAATATTCACAAAAGAAATATACCGGTTACGTTAGTACTTTTAACTATACAGCAGTATTTCCTAATTCCCGAAGTCACGACAACAAATCTCCTGACTTTTGCCATGTTTTTCAATACTAGCAAGATAAAATAATTGAACCGTCCCGAATTTACCAAAAGTTTTATTAAATTGTCTTTATTTAACCTTAATTGTTCTCTCTTTATTCAACGTAGGTGAAGAAATACAGTAAACCCTGGCTAACAGAAACCAGGGTTATCCGAAATGACTATGAAATCGCAGATCCAACCAGCAGGAGTGGTCTCCCCTAAACTTGCTCGTATACTCCTAACACATGTAGGGGAAACAAATAAGCTAAAACTCCTAACGCAGTGGAGATAATAAAAAAAAAAATAAGCGAAATTAAGTCAGTTCCCCGCACCCTCGCTCGGATAAAAATTTCGAACCTGCTCTATTCCCAGAACGCAACAAGTTTCTCCAGTACACGTGAAAACGACAAAACAAACGGGAATAAAATAATCAGAGCAGGATCAGAGTTCGCCAAAAGGGAGAAAAAGGAGCCAAAAGGGAAGAAAAAAGCGCCAAGCAGTAGTCATTAAGTCGCTGAATATCATGCACAGAGATTGCTTCCAGTACGCATGCGCGTGGAGATGGATTCGTTTCAAAAGTAAAAAAATTGAATATGCAATTTTAACACCTCTTTTTTAACAGATTGAGATGAAAATTGGGCACAGATCTCTAATTAATGTTAGCATCCGTGATACCAAGTTTTATTTATCTTAGCCAAAGGGCTTATGATACATAACTTTTACAAGTATGCGATTATACAGATCCACAGACAGTGAACCCTTTGACGAATTTGGTCCAAAAGTTTATACGGACCTACATTCATGACGATAAAACTGTGTAGCAAATTTTATCCATCTAGCTATTCAAGTTTTTGAGTTATAGTGTTCACATGATCGTGGACATACAGACAGACTTCCCGTAGACGGATTTTCTCCAAAATTTGATAGAAACCTACATATTATGTTTCAAGACCACATAGCAAATTTCATACCTGTAGCTCTAATAGTTTTCGAGTTATCGTGCCTCACTGACATATAGAAAGACACAAGTCCAAAATTGTGTTTTTCGGACTCAGAGAGGTCTAAAACGCGGAGATCCGTCAAAATCTCGAGTTCGAATTTCTTGACGATTATAATGCTTTCTACTTTGTATACTTCGTATACGAGAAAGTAAAAAGCACGTACGGAAATAATCGCGAAGGCGAGACACTTTTGCAACGATATCCGCAAAGTCAGTGATTACTTTTAGAATGCTAAATTTAAAACTAATGGGTATTAACAATATTAATTACGATATTGTTTACCTGTGCCCGATAGGCGCCCGACAGAGGGTTAACTTGAATAAAGAACATAAGTGTAGCCTACCAAGAGTTTTGAATTCGTTTCACACTCAAAATATTTCAGAATTTCATACTGTAGTTAGATACAAAACAGCAATCGGTGTTCATGACTCAACCAAAAATATCGTCATCCAAAACGGCTTCTCTCCCTTTAGTTCGGTTAACGGGGGCATCAGGGCAACAACTGCGGAGGGTGGCTGGTGAACTTGTGGGGAATCGTGAGGGCTGAAAATCGGAGTCTTCTCGTAAACCTTTCTTGCCTCAGACACTAAATGGAAAGATTGCCTCCCTTAAGAGCAAGTAGCACGTAGTTTCACAAAAGGTAATCCCAACTGGTACTTGTGAAAAGGACATTTATTGTTATTGTTATGTTTATTGATGTCAAACTGTCTCCGCCCTGCCTACCAAAGGGAAGAAGAATTATTAAGTCCGTTTAGCTACGGTTACCACACGTCCGGATCTTCAAAATGTCCGGATTTACGCCAGCGAGAGAGAAATTTGATTACATTAGGGAAAATTTATTATATTCGAAAAAGCTGACGTCATTCCGCCAACGAAAGAAAACCTACAATTTACTCAATTGGTGCGACCTCCCTTCTACAATCCGTTTGTCGATTTTCAGAAAGAGGAACTGGATGAAGATAATGTTATTCCTAGGGGATGCTTCAAAAGCCAAGTCGTAAAACCCCCGATGACCTCCACAGATGGTCAATATTGGTGTCCTGTTACGCTGTTAATTGGCAACCTACAATGACACTTCATTCACACACTTGGGGAGACCTGCTGAATATATCACTCCATCGTGGGTGTAGGGAAATGGTTGGGGGTCATACAGTAGAAAAAAATGGAGGCATGTCTGGAGGCTCTTTCCCACCAGGCGCCAGCGCTCAACAGCTTTAAAAGCAATAAATTGCTAAACTTTCCCAATTATGATGCTGTGCATCACAGGCACTTCAAAAGTAATTCGTCCTGTCCTACAGACGTCGTCCAACATGAAAAAAATAGCCGAATATTGTGATTGAGATGACCCCATCGGGGAGGGAGTACCTAGACAGCCTTAATCCATACTTCCCGATAGAAGAAAAAAGAAATCTGATGTCTGTTCAGCTGCAATCCGTAAATGTAAAAGAATCTAATTGGACGAGGTTAAAAGCAAGAAAGAGTATTTTAGGAAACTATTCCCACTTCTTTTCGGAGGAATATTCTTTTGGGTCCCCCACATCTGATCATCATATGTATTTTGTGTTCATGTCATTCGTTGTAGTGCGATTGAGCAGGAAGCCAAGAGTGACCAACTTTTATTTTAACCAGTTTTTTGGGATGAGTACAAATTATCACTTTAAAACTTCGTTGTTTTCCTTCCGTTGATTCATATCGTAATGTAATTACTTTAATATTATCTCTGCTGAGCTTATTTAAAATAATTAAATTTTTAAGCTTCTACAAAAACATCTGAGGGCCTCCAAGTCCTTTTTAATTGTTTTATTTGATAGTCTGAACAAACCAGCATTTTTTCCCCTTCAAATAAAAGTATAAACTTATTTCAATTAGTTGTGTTGAAAAAACTCGTAAAAAAAGAGTTTTTAAAATTTTAAACACTATATACACCTAAATGTTAAACTAAATACAATGTTATTTTTTTGAAGTATATTAATATGGTGGAGTTATTTCTAAATCATTTACGAACTAAAATACTGTGTAGGATTTCAGTGTAACCCACGAATCTTGAAAGGTTATCTACCCCTGGCCTGGATCTTAATTTCTGCGATTGCATATACAATTGATCTCTATAAAAATGCCTTATGAAAATTTATCAAACAAGGAAACGCATTTCCTTATTTAAACATAAAAATTTATATTTAAAATACCTAACAATAAAACACTGAAAAGATCAAATTAAGTATTAAAACGACGTGAAAAAATTAAAAAATGCAGTTTATTCTATTTTTAATTACTATAATTTTGATTTACCAAGTACAAATAAAAATTTATCTTCTTTGCATTCTGAAGTCTTAACTTTTTTCACTTCCTCAAACTCTGTGCTAGTGTTATGAAAAAGGGTCGTTGGTAGGCAGTTAATATAATTGCATGCTGTATTTTGACCCCCTAATTATATATTAATAATTAATTATTAGTATATAATAAAGAATGTATTATTAATTATTCATTATTAATTACATAATTTAATTTGTTAATACCCTTTAGCCCCCCCGCCGTGTCCGGATTTCAATGAAAATAATTATGTTAACCTTATGTTTAACTAATACAAGGGATTCGCAGCCCCGAGAATCCATGTTAATAATTGGCATTTATAGACAACCAGGGTCAGGCACAACAGTTTGATTTCTTTGTGGTTGATATTGAAAGTACTTCCAAGAATGTCTAGCGCTTTACCATTCCTTGGGGAATTTCTGTGGGGGGGGGGGGGGGGGGGGGCGACCAATTGGTACCGATAGGCAGTATTTTAATTGG
The DNA here is from genome assembly GCA_013235015.1 of Araneus ventricosus. Lineage (NCBI taxonomy): Eukaryota > Metazoa > Arthropoda > Arachnida > Araneae > Araneidae > Araneus > Araneus ventricosus. The sequence goes on from BGPR01000026.1 coordinate 809,692, forward strand.
GAATAATTTCTAAATAAAACACTGAATTTTGCAAGACTGCACTTGATTTAAAATATTTCTTTTGAACTAACAATCGATGATTCCATTGTATTTGTGTTTGCATTCAACAGACAGGGCCAAATTGGCAACTCTTTAAAAACTGAACTCGCCAGGTCCCTAATCAGTAGATAGCAAAAATGGAATTGCCATCACTGACCCAAAAATAAGAACATCGTCAAAAAACGATTTTTAAAATCAACTACTTTGTTATTTATCCATCAAATATATTTTGATTTCAAACAAGCTAAGGAGATTACATAATTCTCAACGATTTCCACTGCAAAAAGTAAAATTAACTTTTTGCCGAAATAATTTGAAATTTTGCGGAAATAAAGTCAATTTTTTGTATTAGCAAAAATGGATGTTAAAGACCCACTCTTTGCACACAACTAAAATTAGAACTAATTCTCAAGGAACTCCATAAATTGATTCTCAAGGAAACATAGAAAAACATTTGTATTTAAAATATCAGGGTTAATTTTTTCGAATATATTTTATTGGCACTTCGGAAATACAGTGGAATTTCAGTTATCTGAAGCCCATTTATGCGAATCCCCCAATGAACTAAATTGGTTTTGTTAGGAGAAAGAAAAGTGTCAAAATTGGGAAAATAGTGAATGCGCGGTCAGTAGCCTTGAAGTGTCCTTTCCTAATCGAAATAGGTTATTTTTACAAATAAAATAGGACACATACATGCTATATTGTGTAAATGAAATTTTCATACATATATATGTAGCGAACCTTCATAAATAATTTAATTTTTTTTTCATGGAAATCTTACAATATTCACTGTTCTCTGTAGATCATGTTTGTTAAACTTAGGAAAAAACTTCAATGTCTTGCGTCTTTTTTGACTTAATTACTGATCTTTATCCAATCATCCCAAATTGTTTGGATAATTGGAGTTCTACTGTAGTTGCAATCATTACAATAATAAAATGGCAAATGTCGACCCCCCCCCCCCCTCAAATGTTCGTCTTTTGCTTCATGACTGGAGGGATTTTCTGAGAGAGATGCACTGTTTGAAGTACTGCCTACAAGAAGCGAATTGAAATGTGGGTGGTCACAGATGAGTATTGCTTTTGAATGCAAGCTCCAAGGCTCGTCCCTCCCTGAATTCTCAGAAGCATCCCCCCATGAATTCTTTTCCCTCGTCATTTTTCACTGCTTTGAAAAGGGAGGGACGATTTTGCTCCACAACAGAAGCAGAGCAAATTCTTTAGGGAATACGCACATGTGCTAGTCGTTCAGTACGATTGGAGTATTATTATAGATTGGATTTTTATAGTTGGTTAATCCCTTCCGGTAAGATTTAATGATGGAATGGTGGGGTATAGCATGAAAACCAATGACGACCTATACTTAGCGTTACCATAAGTTCAAGCTCACGTCCGGATTTACGCCAGTGAATACGATGAGAGAGAAATTTGGTTGTATTTGAGAAATTCTGACGCATTCTTCGATAAAGCTGACGTCATTCTGCCAGTTAAAGAAAATTCATTCTTTATACTGTTTACAACGATTGTTGATGAGAAAGTGTACGAGGCCACAATTATTATGCCCCAGTTCAAACTGAAAATTAAAAGTTTTGACAGTTTTGTTTTAATTCTGTTTTTCATTACTATAATTTTGAATTACCAACAATTAATAACAATTGTATATTCTTTGCATTCTGAAGTCTTCATTTCCTCCATCTCTGTGCTTGTGTTATGAAAGAGGGTCGTAGGCAGCTTTTAGAATTTCATACTTCGACCCTCTTCCTTCAACTCCCCGATGTGTCCGGATTTCCGCTACAAAAATTATGGTAATCCTACCTATACTCATTTTACGGGAAGGGGTCAATCATTTTGCAAAGCAATGTTCGTATCAATAAGTTCGAAAATTTTAGGAAAATCGAAAAGAATAAGGTAAGAAATCTTTAATTTTTTAAAAAGTGCTAATTTTTTGATAAGTTGATTGAGCTAATCTGATAAGTTTATTAAGATATTTAATTTTTAAATGAGTGGTTTGACGGAATATATTCGTTTTAATGTTTTGAATGTTATGGCATTTTAGGGAACTTATGGAGAGTTTAAAATTGCTTGTTTCTTTTGACGTTTATTGAAATATTATAATAATAACTACTTCCCCCCTAGTTTAACACCACTATTGAAAAAGGATTGAAGTTTGTTTGCCCAAGAATTATTGGTCAATAAATTTCAATGTAGATTTCCCTCCCCGGTACAGATTAATTTTTTATCGCTAACCGAATGCAATATTCATATTAGTAATAATTTAAGAAAACCTCGATTTTCCATTGATTTTTATCTTAAAACATTTTGACAAGCATTTAAGCGTTATACTGCAATATATTATGGGTAAAAATAATTTACACCATGTACTAAAGTTGAGCAATTGCATCTTTTATATAAAAGTAATTTTCGATGTAGATTGACTTTTTTTAAAGATAATTAAGTGCACCCATTACTTAAATTATTGTAAGAAATTCATTTTTAGCAATATTCAACACCTTATAATCAAACTATTTTGACAAATAAAAATGTTCATGGAAACTCGACTAAAAATAATCAGTTTTCCATAAATAATTTTTTATGAATGATGAAATAATCAAGTAAAATATTATGAAAGATTATATACTGGGTATGACAGCGAATCTTTAAGAAATTTGTGTCTGAAAGTCAAAGGATTTTAGGGCAGGAGATGACATTTTTCCGAGATCAAATAATTTTTGTCTAAAATGTTCCTCAGTGAAATAGTTATATACAAATCTCTAGTGTAGAAATTTTTATTTTCCTTCATTTCAGAAACTGAACGAGTCTCACACAGAGGACTGGTAAAAAAAATGCTACTCTTTTTAAACGTCGATTTAACACTCATCTTCCTAATGCTGCTGTTTAGAATATTATACTAAACAACAGCATTAGGAATAACTTTCATACATGATTAGAAACAAAATCTTTATCATTATTAAAAAATTACACCAGTTTCTACAATTAAAAGGGTGGAATTTAAATTATTGGAATTAGTTTGTGTAAGTTAATAAATTGCATTACTGACTTTTCCAGTGTATTACTAGCGTAAAAATATCAAACGGTAATAACGCTTTCTAGCAAATACTTCACTTTGAGAATTAATAAACTTGTTGGAATTTTTCCCGTGATTTTTGAAATCTCAAACCAAGCAAAAGCAAATTTTGAAATCTCACAAACATGCTCAGAAATTTTAACCATTTTATTATCTGCATACCTGAACTCTAACAAATTGGTCAATTTCATTAATTCGTAGATGGTAAACGGAAAAGTTATGCATGTTTTCAATAGATAATTGGTTTGAAATAATGTTTTGCAGAAAAGATATGAAATTTTCAGAGAATCTATGTTTTTCATCTTACAGATCCGTGACAGGCAAGTCCAAAAACTGAGAATTTTGCTCAACGTCAACAAATTAATTTCTTTCGGTGAAGAAATGCTAATGCGACGAAGGATACCTAAACTGTACTCAATTTTGGCAAATTAAAACTCCCTTATTTACCTTACAAAATTTTAATCCGCTTATTTCATTTATTTTCGCAGAAAGTGTGAGTATTTCCCCAGCAAACATTTACCGCGACAATTGAGGGAATGCTCGCTTGAAAACTGCATCGCTCTTATTTACGAGTCAAGAAAACCTACCTTCAATGGCCTCATAGCTAAGAGGCCTGCTGAGGTTGCCTTTTTTCATGTATGCGAAGAAAAAGAGAGGGGAGAAAAAGACAGGTGTTAGATAAGCGGAGAAAAGTTCTAAAACAGCCGATAATTTTTCATTTTTGTCACTTTTGAATGTGACGCTTTAATTTCCATTTTTCACATTCATATCTTTATTAGGTAGATTCCTTATAGGAAGTCTACCTATTGCAATGGTTCTCATGACACGACTTCCGGAAAATTTCTGCAGATCTTCACCGATCATGACCCCTAGAACCCAAAACCACTCTTCGTTAAAAAGTTATATATATATATATATATATAACGCTTTTTCCCATGTTATCTTGTGAACACGATAACTGGAGTAATTTTGATGTAAATTTAACCAACTTGGGATATGTTGTAAAGATAGTGAAAATCTCGGTCGAATTCGTAGATGGGCTATCCAGCTCAAAGGGGGTGGAAATGGTGGGGGGGGGGAATTTTCATTTTCCCATAATTCCTTTACAATTGAAAATAGAGAGAAAATTCAAATTAGGCGAATTATTGCCTTATCATAACGAACAATTTTTGCATTTAAACTTTTTCGATAGCTACAATTGCTTAGAAGTTATGAACTGAAAAGTGATTTTCCCACCCTTCCCCTCCTCTCCCCCTAACTTAAAATACGTTTTAACCTATGCATGTTACCCCTCGTTGGAAAGCTCTCGTCATTTGCAGTATCTCCCACCCTCTTTCATTCTTGTAGCTCCAATACTTATGAGAATATAGGGCAAAATGTTCTTTTCCTTATTATTAGTAGTAGAGAAGTATATGCATAACGCTTTGGCCCGTGTTATTTTGTAAACACGATAACTAGAGTAATTTTGATTAGATTTTAACTGGCGACGGATATGTTGTAAGGACGGTGAAAAACTCGGCCGAGTTCGCAGATGGGCTAACCAGCTCAAAGGGGGTGGAAATGGTGGGGGACTGAAAATTTCATATTCCCATAATTCCCTTACGATTCAAGATAGAAAGAAAATTCAAATTAGGCGAATTATTGCTGTATCACAAAAAACAACTTTTGTATTGAAACTTTTTTGATAGCCACAATTTCTTAGAAGTTATGAGCTAAAAAGCCATTTTCAATCCCCTCCCCAACTTATCATTTCCCCATAGCTCTGTTACGACTAAAGATAGAAAAATATTTTTGTCTGCTAGAATTGCTTATAAGTTATGAGCTGACAAGCGATATTCAATACCCCTCCCCCCCAATTTATCATTTCCCCATAGCTTCGTTAAGATTGAAGATAGAAAGAAAATTTCAATTAGGGTAATTATCACCATATCATAACAAACTACTTTTATATTGAAAGTTTTTTGACAGCAAGAATTATTTAGAAGTTATGAGTTCCCATCAACCGCATTCACCTTCACTTTTTATACGGTATAATATATAATTAATTTATGACTAATTAATTTAATTAATTTATAGTTAATATCTTTGTTAAATTTTGTTAATTATAACTGTTAATTGATATACCTGGCTTTGCTCCGGATTAAAATGTTTTCATGTTTAATATTTTTAATGTAAAAATTACTATTGTATAAATATTATAATACACAAATTACTTTTCTGATCTAAAACGCTTTTAATTAAAATGAGAATATCAATTGAACCAGACAATTTTTAAAAACATCCGTTTTCTTCATACGTTATTATTTGTTATATATGTACTTCAAATTTTGTTAACAATTACTAAAGTCAATGAAAGGTTTTAATGAATATTTTGAAACAATTAAATTAAATATTTAATTATTCATTAATTTAAAGCGTGAAAATAAATCAATAGCTGGTCTCGATATAAATTGTTAAAACGTCTACTTTTAAAATTTTCTTTTAGCATTCTTCCTTCTGGAAACAGTTCTTCGTATTATTTTTGATCAACAAGAATATTGTTCCGAATTCAGTTTACAATTAATTTTGAAAAAAATATTAAAATGAGAGAAACAAATTTATGGAAATGAAACACATCGCGGAAAAACACCTTGCTTAATTTTTAATTAAGTGAAATTTTAAGCATCTTTTAGGCTTTGAAAAGTTGAAGGTGACCTTTCTCTTCTTAAATAAAAAGTTTCAAAAGTTTGATTGAAATCAGTCCAGTGGTTTAGGAGGAGATGTGGAACCTACATACATAGCCACAGTGACTTTTATTTAAATTAATATAATTATTAGATAATTATAAGATAAAGATTGCTGGCATATAGTATAAGCCATAAAAAAGGTTTTAGTGGAGTTTTGTAACAATTAATTTTTTAACTTTAATTAAGTAGACAGTTAATTTTAATTAATCAAATAATTTTAATAGTTAATTTGATAATAGGTTTTTTTGACAGAATACTTTAATTTGATATTTAACTAAACATGGCGGGACCATGATTTGTTTAATAAAATCAATATAAAGTAGCCAAAAATAAGAGTAATTAAATAAGAGTTTCCTTTATCCTTTTTACTATTGAAAAATATCTCCTTAACTTTAAAATTGTTTGGGATTTTCTGCCTGAGTATTTGGTTTTAACCGTCGATGGAGATTTAAATTTACTATTCAAATTGGCTGCATTCATATCCTATGCTTTAAAAACACGTATTAAATTTGCCACTCACAATATTTAATAATTTTTATTCTCTAATTAACATTAACGTAAAGGAATCTACCTTTGCCTTCAAGCTTGCCGAAAAGGGATTTTTTTAAAGGGAACCAATTCCATTTAATCCATATATTTCACATGTGAAAAATCTTTCGAACTTTTAAAGACATTTTAGATTTTAAGCTTTCATTCGGAAGTTCAATATTCAGCCATGTTGTCTGATAAGCAAGTACAGCTTTTAAAATTCCAAAAGTTTTAGCCAACAAAGATTTAGAATTTTAAAGGTCGTGTTTGCACACCGTGTTATAATCATGAAGCACACACAACTTAACGGGAGAAAAAATTTGCGGGTCTTCCGGCTAAGAATCTAGTCTTCCAAGTAAGAGACAATAGCTCTTTCTTGTTGAGTGGCAAGTATAACAAAAATGAAGAAAATTTTAAAATATTGATTGTTGATGGGAAAAGAATCGATATTTGCACACACAAATCTCTTAACTATTTTATTACACATATTCCTCGTCACACCCTCATATTTGCAACTGAAAAGGTATCTCCCAGTCTGAAAAACACTTGTCTAAAAAAGTTCCAAAGGAAAATCCGATTATTCACTTAAGAGTCTGTTGTCAGACGAAGTTAATCCATCAACAAGCAACCAATGAAAAGCTTTTCAGCGTTTATTTGCAGAGAGCACGTGTTCTAGTCGAAGACCGATTGCTGTATGTCTTAAGCAAGGCAGCTGAAAACTATGAATCAGACAGAAGGAAAATATTTACCACAGACATTTCAAGTTCGAAACGCATGCTAGCGAAAATGTAGAAACTAAACCACAATGTCTCTTAAGCAAAAAAATTGCGAGTCTAATGGCACGATATGTAGAGTCTTATTTCGTAACTGGTCAGATTTCGTCTCTTTTCCGGCGGGGACATTAAATGCACTCTTTAGTTAAAAGCCGATTTTTTACGCAAATAATTTGATTGGTATCAGTTAAAAAAATTTAAACATTTCGTTTGAAATTATTATTTGTGCAGATTATGAAAATTTATACTGGGTAAAAATATGGTATGGGAATATAAATGAAATGAATGAATATAGAAATAGATTTTACGGCAAAGCAATGATGCAATAAGAAACCAAAATACTTATTTAAATAGAACAGTTTCATACATTAGAACTTTAAAGAGCAGTGCATCCAAATTTTCAATTATATTTTTCTAATAAAAAGATATACAACAGTTTTGCAAAATACCTCGATTAACGGACTATTTACAAAACATTTATCGAGTTCATTGTAATTTACAAGGCTTTTCTTAAACTATGGCTAGAGAGGTCGGATACCAGTATTTGGAAACAGAGAAATCATTGACGGTAAATGGTTGTCAGATTTTTCAACACAAAGATAATTTAAAGATCATTTTTATGCGTAGCATTTCATCAAAATTGTGCAAATAAATATATTGAACTATTTTTTCTGCTTATAATTTATGTATAACTTCCTTTTCCTATTTATATGTACATATGGAGTCGCACACAAACATTTTTTTCTCGTTCATAGAAGGGGTCGCCAGTGGAGTTTGTTTAAATCCTAGCTTACAATTCTGGGTAACAAATAAAAGATTCCAACGTGGATCAAAAGCCTCAATGTGAAAAAACTAAGAGCAAGATTTATTTAATGCCTTTTAAATGACACCTTTCTTTTGTTAGAAGTGAGAAAGATCCATTTTTTCAATCAATCGTAAATCTGTTACATCAATAAACACACAATAGCTACAAAATTGTTTCGAGTATTTTACTGAAGAAAGTGAAAAAGAATAACCGTTTCGGATGTAAAAACTTAACATGAAATCCTAATTTCCTCTCCTAGATTTCCATTTCCAAGTTCATATACACTTGACCTTGACGAAAGCCATTTTTCTCTCCATGACTGTTCTACATCAGTGAGCATCTTTCCTTATTTTTCTTCAAAAAATAATCCATACAGTCAACACAACACAATTCGATCACAGAATTCTCTAGTGTAAACGACATCGACAATTTATTGTTGCCAAAACACAGAGAACAAGTTATGTAAGAAATTTTTCTGTGCAGTGTAGTAGTATAAGAAAGTTAAACTATAACCAACACACACTACAGTGAAGAAATGAGAACTCACCGACTATGTTAGCGATAACTTGAAATGCCACGTTCACTCTCAATCTACTATGCACTGTTTGAGGAAAAAATCCAGCCTAGCTCTATTTAGTCACCTTTTTCACGATCAATTTTTGAGTAAATCATCTAGACAGTAAGCACCCAAAGAGAGGAAGATAGGATTTTTTGATAAGTCACGGGTCGACGGTTAGGGGGGGAATTAAAGAAAGGGGGATGAATCGCCGACAGAGAAACTTCGAAAGCCGCTTTTCGAATTCTACTCATAAGATGACGTAGTATTGTGGGGGTTGCCATTCTCTGGTCATCAAAAAATTGGCAGAGATTTTGATCGCCAAGTGTTTAAACCGCCACGCAGGGAAAATTTGATACAGTTAAGTCACCAGCGACTTTAAATGGTTGGCACGCAGTTAAATGACAATGAATCGCGAGTTGTCTGAATTTAGTTAAAAGCGTTTCTAGAAATCTCGACATAGCTTAGGACGTGTGGAAGCTAATTAAACATTTCAAAAATGTTTTTTCAACATCTCAGAATTAAGTAAACGAAATTGTCAGGTTCTTAACTCTTGAGTGAAACAAGTAAGATACCGATCGATCATGTGTAGAGAAACAACTGAAAAAAAGAAAACTTTCTAGAAAAAGATTAAAAGTGATTCAGTTTTAAAACATTATTTATGGAATTTTCGTGGAATTTTCTTTATTATTCAAAGAAGATTCTCGTACGTCTAACTTTTTAAAAATCTTTTTATTTGTCACATAAAAAACTCAGCGTATTTTGAAGAAGAGAGAATTCTATCTAAATATTTAACAGGTTAGGTAAAATCTTCTGGGCAATTTCTAGATTAACGTCCCGTTTTGAAGCAACACGAGGGCTTTTTGGGCGTAATTTTGAATCGAGGTCAAATGACGAGGACGACACCCGAGCTGGCACCCCCTCTCCAAACTTCCGCACCACACCAGCGGGAGGACGTTTGGTCCCCTACTTATGATTTAACGTCCAACAGGCCCAATACACGGCAGATCTTCAGTAGGATCGGGTTTCGAACCTGGGGCTCTAAGCCTCCGAGGCCTCAGAGAATTTCTAGAATTTTATATGCGAAATATTTTTTTTTCGTAAACTGTTTAAAATATTCTAAAGCTCAACAGTCCTTACGCAGTTGAGTATTTCTAACCTCTTAGATGTAGTAGTAGACATAATATAGTAAGGTTTAGCACCATTCATTGTTGATCATGAGAAATTTCCTGTAAATTATTGCAATGAGCTCCAGTTTCGAATAAGTGAGCTATAGCAATAAATGCATTCTTTTCAATATGTTAGAATATTTTATGTACCACACCAGGAAAATTTGTTCATTCTTTTTAGTTTAAGTATTTCTCTTTTGTTTTGGAACAAATGGAATTCTTAAAATGGTAAATTTCGGTTGAAATAATGGTCCATTTTCAAGTTTCTAAATGATGGATAGCCGTTATTTTTCCAAGGAGGAAGCATGCATAAGAACACCAAGTATTGGTTTGCTTGTCTCGGGTTTTACTGCACAGCAGCCATGTTGCCCACCTTGGTAAATAAAAACATCTGAAATAGAGTATTGGCATGAATTTAATTATACCCCTGATCTAAAAATATATCAATTTATATCTTTAGCAGCAGATTCAGGGGAAAAAAACACTAAACCAGTTATTCTTTAAAAATAAGTCTTAACCTGAAGCAAACTGCAGTTTGATAGGATTGCAGTTACAATTTCTTTGAAATGCGCCTTAATTATAGTCCAGATTTATCTTTGACACCAGGAATCGAGAATCAGATACCACTTTTTTAAAACAAAATTCGTTCTATGCGCAGCAAGACGGGATTACATTAAATTTTCGATAGAATGCCGATACATTATATGCTGCGAATGCAAGAAAAATGACAGATATCAATACACAGAGTAATCATTTATCCGATTCAACATTTCAGACAAATACCAATAGCGCTGATTAAAATCAGATTAATTTAGTTTCTTACCAAAGTGAAAAATAGGAGGCTTTACAAATGTGTCGAATTCAGTTCAAAAATCATTGCAGAGCATCCACTTTCCTACTAAATTTTAATAGACGAAAGACACAATGATTTGTAGTTCTAAATAACATAAAAGGCAAAGAATTACATCGACGCACCAGTTTAACATTCAACCTTCCGAGAAGTCATTATCATTATGAGAAAAATTCTCTATAGCGTGGGGAATCGTCCTTTTATTTTTTCCCCTTTAGCAGAAGTCCCAATAAGTTATTTAGATTTTTGTAATATACGCATATGTGTCTCCGCTTATGAAAACAATTATAAAATCGACAATTGTATTTTTCTTCTCACTACGTTGTTAAATGTATGCTAATTAAAAAAACGGATTCTGATCTTCTGAAGTGTAGTCTATTATACTACAGGTAAACACTTAGTAGGATGAAATTTGTTTTAAGCAAACTCAAGCATAAAGCAACAAATAAAAATGAAATATCCAGTTGACTGGAGCTTCTCCCAGATAATTAAAAGCAGGAAGTGTAGGAACCTTGAAAATCGGTATCGTTTCAACAAAACTGGCTCATGACGATAACTTTCCTGAAGTTGTTTTAAACTACTTCTTCCTCCTGTTGAAGGGGCATTAATGATGTTAACACGGACGCTGGCTGTCCAGTTTTTCAAACAACAGACAAAAGTATGCTGCGTTTATTCATATGCAATTTCAAATTAATATACATAAAAATACCCAGTGCAACAATGAATGAAAAATTACCTCTACCTTTGAAATTAAGGATGACAAACTAGTTTAAGTTTTTAGCCTTAAATAAAACTAAAAAACTCCCATTTATGAAGATAAAAACGAGTTTAAAATCTACGAAGGAAAACTTGTGGGGGACATTTTTAGTAAAAAATGGGACTGCTACAAAATTGTAAGGCTGTGGATCATTAATTTGTACTTAAGTGCTTAGGACCTACTTTCAACGGATGTTCAACCATTGACAATTCTCAGAAGCAGCCCGAAGTAACTCGACCGAAAAAAAGTTGGTTACCGGGCAATGTAACAATATGCCCCCCAACCCCCTTCACAATAGCGTATTTTTTAAAAAAAATTCTGTTATATCTGTATTCTAAATGTCAAACAAACTTTTACTTAGAAATATCCATGTTTTACCTGGAAACTTGACTTAATTTTACGGTGGTCATATTATAACTAAAATAATATATTCAACAGAATTTAAAAATAAATTACTTCATTTCTCAAGTCTGTCAAAGCATTTCTCCCCCTTCGCTTTGATGCCACCGCGGAATTCGGTCCGCCTCTGACAATTCGCGCTGACTTTCTTGAAGAAATTTCAATGGAAAGGATCGAAATATCAAAGTTCCCGCACGTAATATTTGACCTCCAAATCAGTGTCACACTTTCAGTACCAAGCAAATCATTCGATAAAATCGAAAAAAAATCTACTCAACGATAAAAACAATCCATTCTACTTCCAGGATCGAGTTTCCTTGTTAACGCTCATGTGACATGCAGTGAAAGCTGTATCCCTTCCCAAATGAAGAAACACAGCCGGACCTTGACCTCCTTAGGGATGTTGTTCTCTTCCATTTCAGTGGCGGAGGCAGAATTAGCAAGAGCAAATAAAAGAATAGAGTGGCGCTCCTTGAACAATGGAATTTAGTTTTATTGACTAAAGGAAACGAATCGTCACTCTAAAATCTGCCGCTTAAAGTTTTTTTCACTCATCAATACGGATAATAAATTTATTCTTAAAAATTATAATATGCCCAAACTAATGGAGTCGAAGTCACCTGACAACCGTAGCTTCATGTGTCATCTAACTGCAGGTTGTCAAGCCCGTTTTACTCTTCCAAGATGAGAAATGGATTCTAAAATTAATTTGGTACGGCGCATTTGATGTGTATATTTTGAGCGTGTTTTCCAAGAGGGCATTAGTAGGCACTGCTATTAAATTTTGAATAACTTCAAAGAAAATATTTCGAAAAAAGAGGAATAGCTTGATAAAGTACACAGAAAAATGCAGTTTGCCCCCCTCCCCCAAAAAAATTTCGTTCAGATAAAAAATTCAGCACAAAGATTTCAGTGCGGCCAAAATTCTTTGAGAAGAAATTTTCAGTTATCATTAAATAAACCAAAATATAACCTCATATTTAAACCAAATATATAGTTAAGCATGAATCTCAATATGATGGGAAAAGGAAACCTGGAGTTTTATGTTGACAAATAGCGAGGCTCTCACCTTCCCGCCTTCTTTTAAGCCTATCCCTGGTGAACCATAAATTAATCTATCTTGCATCTTGGCACTCGTCCTAATGTTGCAGACTACGTTTTTCTATTTATAGTGTACCGCTAAATATTTCTGTATGGAACAAAACAATTCTAGAAGTTTTGGAATTAAATCAAATAACGTGAGGTTCACTCACCATGAAAATTAAATTTCCAAAGCTCTACTCACCGTTTTCTTTGATAGAAAAGGCTAAAATTACCGACAGATAAAAACAGAACACATTTAAGTGGGAGTAAAAGTATTAACAACTTTGTTTCTATGAATACACCTCATTTTCAAGTAATTTTATACAGAATTTTTTTAAAAAAATATTTCAATAATGGTAATAATTCAAAGTTTATGAATCCTTTAAGGAATAGCAATACAAAATTAACAAATTCATCAAACTAACCCATAAGTGAAGCCATGTAATATTTGCAGTTTTCATTCTTCTGATTCAATGTATTCAAATAAGAAAAGATTAGATAAAAATATTAAGGATAAAAACCCGATATTGTCATTGACAGCCACTTTTTTTTTTATTTCTTCTTCATGAAATACTTGTGCACCGAGGCGAACGTTTAGAATTTCGGGACTTCACACATCATATTATAAAGTAAAGATTATTAGATGTTAAAACTAAGGCTCCAGAATCGGAAAAGAATATTCTTATATTCAAAGATATACAAATGATTTATATGAAATTAAAGTTGTATAAGCAAATTCTAATAATTAAATTTAATTATTTTATTAAATTTTAAACCACTATCACATCTTGCAACTCAAACACTAATTTATTTAGAAAAAATTTCTGCAGTGGAATAATTACAGATATGTAATAAAAATGCATTGGTTACTGTATTCTAAATAACATCGAGGAGGAAGGAATTAGTCCAATAGGTTATGGATTAACTTGCATCTTATCGGTGGCATTTTTGTTTAAAACACTTGCAACTTTTGATCCAGTAGAAGGTTAATGGCCAGAGCTTCAACTTTTAAGTGACCTTGACATCCGAAGTCCATCCTAATGTAGTAGCTTCCGTTCTGGTAGACCCCGCGCAACAGGCTCGCTCCCCTCACAGGTGGTAACGAGAAATCTCCTGCCTTATTCCGTTTTCACGAAGGACGTTCTGCAGCGATTTAAAAAAATAAATTAAAGACACCCCTCTTGGAAAGCAAACCCGAATATTTTCAAAGACAGTGCGTCTCAACAGTGTTAAAGAACGGATGATCAAGTTTAAACGTACATTTCCGAAAGATTCTCCCTTAATACTGAATATCAGAAGCGGTTATTAAGGCCTTAAAGTAGCTGCATCTGTTTTCAATCATATTTTCCTAGATATCACCAACGAATAAAATAATTCGAAGCAAATATACTCTTCACGAAAAGAATATTTTATATGCATTTTGATCACACAGTTTTGTCAAATTCCTAATTATTCATCATACAGATGCTTTAGCCAATTTTATTTGATTTTACCCAACTCAGCACGGGTATCGGAGCAACCAAAGCTCCATAGGATAAAAGCATTGTAATGATGCGACAAAAAAATGTTTAACTTACCAGTAGCAATGCTATTATCATGCAATGTAGATTAATCAAGCCTAAAGGATAAATAATAAAGGTAATAAAATATTTATGCTTCTTCAACTCTGCCTGCGTTTTTAGCCAACTTTCATCGCCTCATATTTTATTTATTTTCTTGGATTCTTCCTTCTCCCTCTGACCAGCGTCCCCGACTGAAGTTCGGAGGATCTGGTCACTTCAGTAATGACAATAATCCAGAAGAAGGCGCGACTGCATTTGAAGGCAATTTTTTTGTTCATTACAGAATGCTGATTTCTGTTTATGAATGAGCAAATAGAGGTACACGAAAACAAGCCGTGTTTCGGAGAAGGGATTAATATAACAACCGATTTATTGGGAAATAATAGCATTCGAAAACGTTTTCCTGCTCCAAAACTAGGAACATTATATTCCAATGTTAAGTGCAACAGTCGAACGACAAATGATTGGCTCATTTTCACCCCAGGGCGAGGAAGCTCAGAAAACAATACACCGAAAAGCAATTCTAACGGCTGGGCTCTAATTAAATGATACAGCCGGTGCTTCTTTCCCCGCCAAGGCAATGAGAAAACCATCCACGTACGCCAACGGTCGAAGTACGGAAAGGAAGTGGAATCCCCTCATCGGGCCTCTCGTACAAGCAGAGGAAAATGTTTCTCAGCGCAGTTTACGTCAGCAAATCTGAATTAGCCGCACACTCTCGCTACTACTGTGATGACGTCAGGCAGAAAGGGAGGGAAGGAAAAAAAGTACTTAGGAAAAAGCTTCGCATGCGAAAATTCATCAGCAGTAGGCCATAGCAATTGTTTTGACCCATCTAGTGCGCTAGGATGATTTTTCGAAAAAAATTGATCCCCTCCTACGGTTTGGATCTTCTATTGCTAATTGGTCTGGTACGAGTACCACTACCACGCAGTGTCACGAATTTTGCCTCGTGCACATAACCGTTTGTGGTGTAACCGAGGAATGCAAATTTCGGAAAATAACACCGCGTATCGAACTGTCTTCGGAGAAAGCAGGCACAAAGGGATTCACGCTTGAATGCTCTATGAGAAAAGAATAAAAGGAAGATTTTGGATTATAAACTAGTGCCGTGACCAGGCAGTGAAAATATTGATGTTCTCGTGTTATGTAACGCAGTGCGCGATACATTATCAAAATTTACTTAAGCATTCAATGAGAAAGAATCTCAGTAGTGTGAAATAAGGTGCGAGCTCTTATGGCAAACGTTTTGTACGATTTAAATCTCATTTTCTATAATTACAAATATCAAATGGAATGCATTGCTTTACAGCTCTAACTGTGACAATCTGATGTCCAGTGGCTCTCGGATCATGATGCTATTTTTGCGTCCTTCATCACATTTGACATGAAAAAGGAAGAAAACCGTATTAACGCTTTGTCACCAAGGCCAGTGGCATAGCGGAAGTGGCGCCAGGAAAATATGATTTTTTTTCTTGTCCCAGTCATCGTCAGTGGCTTAATAAGCGTAAATGGCGCCAGGGGTATGATATTTTTACTTTAAAATTGGCATAAACACAGTAATATTTTGAACGCACGGCGCCCCCTAAAACTGGCGCCCAAGGCATCTATGCCCCACTGTCGATACCTCATAATTTTAAATATGCGATGCGAACTCCGCCATGCAGCGAGAGTAAAAAAAAAAGTAGTAAAAGTACCCCTCTTCAATTAATTGCTGCTTTTGAAAATCTACCCGTTTTTCCTCAGGCGAAGTTTATTGTGGTACAGTATAGAGCTTTGTTCCGGTTACTGAATGCATTCAAGGGAAGGTACGAGCAACTTTTCTTAGGAGATAATTTACGAGCCGGCCGGCGTTTTGTGTCCCGTTTCTTTGCCATCATTGTAGAATCAATCTTAGGCAAATTATCCGATTTACTTTGTACAAAACCAATATGCATTATGAAATTAAACGTCGAATAGTAAAAAAGCCAAAAACGTCACTTCTAAAATGCAAGCCAGTACAAACGCCTTGAATGAAAACATGGTACAAAAGTAGCGAAAGAGAAGCATGCGGAAGGAAGGCATACGCGACGTCAAAATCTACTCGGCCAATGCGAGTGCGTTTCTGATTGCATCATCATTTCTGCTATTTCAGTGCATCTTTCGCCCTCAATATTTAAATAAATCTTTATGTAAAATTTCACTTGCATATTTGAAATTAGAATGATTTTTTTCTATAAATACGGATTGCTTTCCAGCGTTTTTAAAAAATGCTAAACTTCCCCATTTATCGTTAAGGTGTAATGTTTTTCCTCAGTCGAAGATCGGGACAGTGATGGCTTCGGAAGGGGGCCAAATTTTGTTCACTGTTTTTTTTTTTTTTTTTTTTTTTTCAATTCTAGCCTGTGGGTCACTTGGAAATGGGAGGTGTGGTAAAAAAGGTAATAATTTGGAATTAACCAAAAATTTTGTTAACAGAAAAAACTTGACAGTTTGACTCATTTTTTTCTGTTCTCACTTTAAAAATTTTCTAAACAAATTTAAGAGTTTCCCGTTTGTTTCGCTTACGAATATGTGCGCCAAATTTATGACCGACCGTCATAAGTCATTCACAGATGCAATAGTGATACGATAGAAAATAAGTTAGCCAACGACCACTTGGAAATATGTTTTTATGAATTCGATATTAAATATTCATACTTTAATTTAATATTTTCGTTTGTTTGTTCTCTCTTTTATGTTATAAAAAATAAGTTTATAAAAATCAACGCGTGGGTCAGTGTCTGACCAGTGGGCCCTAGTTCGCCACCACTGCTACAGGAGGGAAAGCAAGTCAATTCTTCTGAACAGATTCGAGGTCAAAATAGACCGCATTTCCCCGGAGACTCGGCGTGTTATTGTATCAGATAAAAGAAAAACATGTTTTGAGTTTTCCCAGTATTAATTTCAAAACTATCAAATCAGAAACGCTATATGAAAGAAAACTTTTAAGAGAAGTTTAATATTTATTTGATAGTAAATCACACTGACGTATGTTTTTGCGCAGAGATGTGTTTAAAACAGCGCCGGTTAAAAAATTTCTCCGATATTGAATGCAAAAATGAATGAATAATTATATCGTTTAGTTATTTTAATATTGGCCTACAAAATAACTGTAAACGATTTAAGTATAAAACTTTATTCAGTGTCCCTTCAAATTTGTACTTAAAATTTCAAATCACTTTGCGAAAATACAGTTCTGTATTAATACTTTTTCGAAACTTTTTTTAACAAATAAGACAATTTAAGACTGCCATTCGAAAACAGGAAAGTAATTTCTTCCTTTAATAATAATTGAGGCTGCATTCATATACATCATTTCATGCTGTACCGCATAAGTGTTGAGCTTGCAGGTATAAGTGTTGAGCTTGCAGGTATAAG
>BGPR01000026.1:827431-875574 GCA_013235015.1 Araneus ventricosus
GGTATAAGTGTTGAGCTTGCAGGTATAAGTGTTGAGCTTGCAGGTATGTAGAATCTGCATAGATGAATAGAGTGACAAATGCTGGAAACGCCAGTCTTGCAAAGTCGCTTTACAAAGAGCCAAAAATAGCCTTGGAAAAAGCTTTGCATCGGAACAGTGGAATTCGGAGGATAGGAACAGGGGGACTATCCATTCTGCCTTTGAGGACCAAATCTTCCTGTTCTAAAGAGAAATTCTGGGCACGCTTTGAGAGGTGGAGTATCCCAGGACCAGAGAAATACAGTATCCCAAATCTTAAACATATGCCGCCTTTGAAATAAAGCCGCAGACTTCTTTCTTTAGTTATGGTCAGCTGAAATGTCCTTCCCTCGGCTTTCCACCTGATGGCAAGTATGATGCACCTGTGGCAATCAGTTTGTTGATGGCCACGGCAATAGATATGGGAAGGGGCCGTCGCAAAATCAAAAATATTGCTACATTTCACGGTTTTGAGGCCACATATGGCCGAAGGGAACGAAAATATTCTCGACCTCATACTAGCAGCTAACAAATACTATGTCACCATGTCTTGCAGAAGAAATGATAAGGTAAATAGAAGGATCCTATCATCTCTATAAAAGTTGGGAAATCGAACTCGACTTTTGAACCGCACCATGATACTTTTGAGCGAATATTGGATACAAGTATGCTGCCGCAAACCTACTTCCTTCGTCCTTTCGTTTTGGAAAAATTATTGCCATCGGCTTAGAAACCTAACTAGGAATGTGGGACTTCAGCATTTTTTAAAACACGTGAAAGCCATCCGTATTTGTAGAAAAAATCAATCTAATTTCAAATATGCAAGTGAAATTTGAAATAAAAATTTATTTAAATATTGAGAGCGAAAGATGTACTAAAATAACAAGAATCGTTGATGCTGTAGGGTCTTAGCTCAGCGATACTAAGCTATGAAGGACTCAGCAGACGACACAGCCATATTAAGATATTAATATTTTAATGAAAATTCTTGATTAATTGAATTTTTACAAAATATACAAATTAATATCAATTCAAACAACTCCGCTTACTCGGGACGAGATAGCATAAGACAAGTCAAAAATCAATCTGGATACAGTTCGCAGATTTTCACGAGTTCACTCGAGGTAATGCAAAAGTTCTACTCTAGGCGAGTATAAGTCCGAAGTCCGGAATAATGATCTGAGGGAGAATCCGCTCAGATTTCTAACAGATAACCACTCACGGGTTATATCAAATACCAAGTTAATGCGTAGCGACGTAAGGCACGTCCAATTCAATCAGAGTTCCTAAGAACTTCCCACTCGAGATGAGCGATAAACAGCCAAAGGTTGGCTTAGGTTAACGGGGCAAGGCCCGGTACAGCAGCTTCTCAGCCTGAGAACTGCTTTCCCAAATTCTCCGTCACGAGAATTAAATTCTCCGGTTCTCTAAACGAACCCTCTCTTGATCTCTCGATCATCCTCTCCATTCCTCTCTGGTTCCAGCTTAAAAACCCTCCTTGGGACCTGCCCTTTTTAGGCGGGGTCACAAGTTCAGCTCTTCATTTGCAGGAGATGGGACCCTTTCTCCCAATGACAAAACTCTGTCTTTAACTCCTCAATCGCATTGGTTCTAGGCGTACGCAATGCATTTCCCTGGCTCCGTGTGTGTCCACTCGAGGCCAAATGGCGGTGAATTTCAAACGAAGACCCTCCGGGATGACGCAATCTGTGAAGGCTTTGTCGGCCCTTTTCTCCGGCAGCTCTCTGCTAGCGACCTGGGAGGCCCGGTCACTTTTTCCGTGGGAAAATTGGCGGGTGCTTTTCAGGACCTCACAATGCAATCCGAAACGCACTCTCATTGGTCGAGTAGATTTTGACTTCACAGTTGCCTTCCTTCGCATACTTCTCTTTCGCTACTTTTGTGCCCTGCTCTGAACTTTGATGAAACAGGCGTTTTATTGACACCGTGACTGTAGCCAAATGCTTGGCTGGACTAGCTCCTTTACTTTGGAGAACTGTCGGTTTGAATAGTAGCATCCTTTTGGTGCATCGCTGGAATTTTAGCGAGCGTTTGCATAACCTCGTTGTCAAATACCTACCCCGGTATCAATTACTCATCTTGAGTAACCCTTTAGCCAGAGCCTGGCTATAATAATCCCTGTGGTGGATTACTGCAATTAATTGAGCGTTCGATAAACCTCAATTTCATCTACCGATCCTCGGTGTCTACATAACTCGCCCTGAGTTGCTACAATTTGCTGAACTCTCGTAGTTCCTGAACTTGCTATCAGCTGCATCACGAGTAAACTCACCTTGGTAACTTCGACTAAGTCAAGTTACGTTCATTATTGACTCTCGCGATACATATCCGGGACCTGCTACTCTTATTCTTGAATGTACAAAACATTTGTAATTTTGACCTGTAAATAGGCCATTTATCAAGAAGTTATATTAAATTTTGATGTGCTGTAATTCTGTGTCTGTTGATCTCGGATCAGACCCCGGTAACATTGGGCTAACACCTTACAAGGTAAATCGGAAATATGCCAAGGATTGATTCTACAATGATGGCAATGTATTTCAAGAACAATTCCGATTTTGTGATAGCTGAGATGCGAGGAATAAAAGCACAACGGTAAGATTTCTCCTTTTTTTTGTCTTATAATCCTCCTCAATCAAACATAAAACAAAAAAAAATAAAATAAAATGTTGAACTTAGTTTTAAAAAAAAAACCCTGTCATAACTCGGAATCCAAACAATATCCCATGGTGTGTATACTAATTTGTAGACAGAGTGCTTAAAAAATAAAAAAAGAATGAAAAAAAATTAATTCTAGCTTAACTTCTTTTTAATGTAAACCGAATTCGGCATGAAAAAAAGGAAATCTTTAAACTCCCATAAAAAAAAAAAAAATCCACTGAAAATGAAGAAATAAATTAATTCTGGTAATGCTATTAAATCATCACTATCCCTGTGTGGATGAATCAGCATAAATAATAACAATAAAAAAGCAGGAAACCGCTAAAGGCCAGCTACGTTTTCATGTATGTGCCCGCGCTTAACTTTTCACGTGAAAAAATAAACTTTTAAAAAAATTAAACAAAACCGTGGTCTGAAAAGTATAAAATAATTTTCTTTTTAAAATCGGTGCCAAAAGAAGTAGAAACAATATTAAATCTATTTATAAACCTTAATCAACAATAGAACATTAAAACTACACGTGGCTACCACGTAATCTTTCAATACGAGCTCATACAAGTACTTACGCGTTTAACCTCATCTTATACTTATATAAACCAGCGGGAGTGGCCTCCCCTAAACTTTCTCGTTTACTTTCCCAAAAAGGTGCTGTTTCCCCTCACATCTAAGCAGCCTTTTAACTTGCCAGCAATATTTCCGATCTGATTTTACAAATTTACTACCGATAGTAGTAGTTGAAAATATCATGCACATTGGCAGAGTGCTTAAGAAATTAAAAAAGCATGAAAAACAGAACTGATGAATCAATTGACACTAATTTTGGTTTGTTACTTTATAACTTTACTTTTAACAACTACTCTCGTTCTGTCAGAGTAAAAATATTGCAAAATCCACTCAGAAAAAAATGCATTACGAAATATACAAAATAACACTAACCGCAATCAAATATGCAACTCTTGAAAATGTTTCGGCGTGAAAGAAAAATTAAAAGAAAACTCTCCATAATTAATTCACTTTTATTCGAGAAGAATTTGGCGGTGAGCCAAGATGACCGTATTCCGGGATCAGAGGTAACCAGGACGCATGCGTGTGGAGATTACTTTTGAAGAGAATCCGTTAATTATATGGACCGACAGACAGTCAACCCTTTGACGGATTTGGCCCAAAATTTTATACGGACCTACATTCATGACGATAAAACTGTGTATTAAATTTTATCCATCTGGCTTTTCAAGTTTTTGAGTTATAGCGTTCGCATGACCTCGAACATGCAGACATACAGACTTCCCGTTGACGGATTTTGTCCAAAATTTGATAGAAACCTACAAATTATGTTTAAAGATCACATACCAAATTTCATCCCCGTAGCTCTAATAGTTTTCGAGTTATCGTGTTCACAGACAGACAGACATAATTCCAAAATTGTGTTTTTCGGAGTCAGGAAGGTCTAAAACGTGGAGATTCGTCAAAATCTCGAGTTCGAATTTTTTGACGATTACAATACTTTCTCTTTGTATACTTCGTATGCGAGAAAGTAAAAACAGAACAAATATGAAATTCAAGGCTCTTAATTTTAAAATACTAGTTTATACTAATTAATATAAAATCTGTTAAAAATAACTTGTATAAAGAAATACACTAAAAAATTAAAAATAATAAAACTGTAACAACTTTCGTAAATTGCAAAAAAAAAAAAAAAGAAAGAAAAGAAAAGATACGAACAAAGATCTGTAAGTAGCAAGCCTTTTTTACTGCAAAGTAAGTTTTTTTCATTAAGTTAGTTAATTTTTGAATTACATAAAATCTATATAAATTTATAATAATATTCAAACCAGACCAAATGCGATTGATCTAGGAATTTAAGTGCTATCATCTACAAACTCGAGATGCACGATGAGATAAATTTATCCCACCCTTTCGCAACAATAATAATTGTTGAGAAAACTAACTTTTTGAAGACTAATTTTGATTTTAATACATTCATTGAATATAAAGGATTTATTTTGCATCAAAAATTAATTCTGCGAATTATTTTGTTGAACTACAAATGAAAACGAATTTCATTATCAAAAAAGTCGTGAATTTAAACTAATTTTTAAGATATTCTTATTAATTTTCAATAGTACTATAATTTTTTAAAAAAATATAAGAAACATTCGAATATCCATTGAAAAAATTTATGCAATAAAATAACAAGAGCAAGTTTTTTTTAAAAAAAGAATCTTAAAGAAGGTGGGATCTTCTATATTTTTACCATTTGAGGGGCCATTGCTCTTCAAACGGAAAAACTAATTAAATTTAACTATTTGCTTTAAAATATCCTTTTTTTTTTTTTTGGCTGCTAACCTCACCTTATACTTCTTTTAAAAATAAAAAAAGATACTGAATTCTGAATTTAACGTGGTTCATGATATCAATTTTAATAGATATAATATAGATTAATAACTCACATCAAAATGATCTCCACAGACATGACGAATGCTGCTTGCTAATAATTCCGGATTAAGCTTCGGATCTCTCTTCATCGCTTTACACCACTTTTAGTGAATAACATAATTTCTTGGCACATCGATAAATAATTTATAGGGTGCGGTTACAGTTGCATTACTACATTTAGGAACAATACAATACTTGTATCTTGCCTGTCGGCAAGATACAAGTATTGTATTGTTCCTAAATGTAGTATTTTATCTGATGCGATAGTCGGAAAATATAGAAAAAAAAAAAAGAGAATCTCTATAGAGAGCGAACGGGAAGGAAGCGTGTGTCTCCCCTGTCAGGCAACTGTGACGTCAGACCCGTTTCGCGCCAAAATGGATCGTTTTTCTCGCGAATTCTGAGAGGCGAACTTTGATTGCAAATTTAAAAAAAAAAAACTCTAAAATATTTTTTTACTGTCATTGTTCGTTTCGAAGCATTTTAAATAGATTTAATAAATTTAAAAAAAATGCTCAAGTTTCCCATTGTCAAATGATTCAGTGTGGTTTTCATCTTCTCGTCCGCTAAAGGATTCTACGAGTCTTGCATTAATGAACTGATCAACACTAATGAAATCATATTGTTACAAAAATGTAATGTCGCTTCCCTCCTCGCTAGTCTTATAGTTGGGGAGGGAGTTTTACAGGGGTAAGCAAGGAGTGATGGTCAGAGGCGAGCCCTGGACCTCTGACCTAGGCAACAAATCGAAGATACCCGAAAATGCTATTACTTTCTCGATATTTCTAGGACTGAGATCCAGGTTTTCCTGAAAATTTTATGCGACGTCACGGCCTATCGGGGAGAGTATAAAAAGACCGCGCTTGGATCACAGTAGTGTTGTTGATCGACTGGAACGACTTTGGAGTTTCATCTGCAGTGCTGGAAAGCCGGCGAGCTGAGCGCTATTGAAAGTGAAAGTGCTGTTACTGTCATTATTAGTGATTTACTGACTGTGTTTCCAAATCTGAAAGTGCTCTTACTGTTATTACTAGTGAATCGTTGTCTGTTTGTGCTGTTAATCTGTGCAAGATCTATTGTTCCTGTTACCTGTGCTACGTGTTTACCTGCATATTTGGGAATAAACCTTAATTCTCCATTATCCTTCGTGTTGGACTGTTTACCCCAAATACCCACAGAAAGATTTTTGTAACAATATGTACTACGTTTTTTCGTGCTAAAGAAAATGCTTATTAAGTTTCAAACAGTTTTTTTTTTACTTTATCATACAAGCAGTATATACACGAGGAAATTATTGCAATAGTAAAAATAATTATCGAGATTTTAATGAATCTCCATTTTTTAAAGCTCCCCGATTCTGGGGTTCCACTTTTTCGGATTTCTGTCTCCTGCATTTGTCAGTATTATATGTGAGAATACAAGAACATAGCTGGCTAGATTAAAGAAATTCAGCATTGTCTTCCATCCAAATGTAGATTTGTATCAAATTTGAACAAAATCTGTCGACGAGAAAAGGGTATATTTTGCATTCTATATTGTCTTCACTATAGTATGAAGCTCCACACGCAGAAAAGAGTCATATTTTCAAAGATATTTTTAATATGCCATTTTTCACACTAAATGGAAATACCGACACTTGTAATTGTTGTTTTAATTAAACTGCGTGCTGTCATTCATGTCCAAGGGAAATCTTAGTTTTAATTACTGCGTTTATTCACATATTGCCCAACTGAAATATTAAATGCCTTTGTTGCAACTTATATGTTATTGTTAGAACTAAATATGAATGAAAAAAATGCATGCATAGCTCAGTAAACAAACTTGCATCAAAGAGATTGTTTTAATTTTAAGGACGGCGTAGAATTTGTTTTCTCTCAAAGTCATCGACTGAAATCTTCCAAGTTAAGAAATCAAAAAGTAATGGTGGCAAATCGTCAGGGAAAAAGGTAATTTCGGAAAGCTTTACATTTTTATCGATTCCAATCGCAAACGCGCCATTGCATGACACAAAGCAAAATCATTTTTGACTGCAAGTTCCTTCTCGCGTGGAAGAATGCGAGACATCCAAAGAAGGAACTGTCACAACTTTTATTTGTTATCTCGGTTATTTTGATCCAACAGCTTTAATATCTAAAAAAATAATTTTTAAAACCAATAATTGGATCTTAATTGCGTTTAATCAAGTCTCTGAATCTTAAGAATATTTCATCCATGATAGTTTAAGAAATTTTACACATATTCCATGAATTCTGCTTTTGAAAGGAACATAAAAAACGGAAAAATATGCCTCAAACGGAGAGAGAAGAGGGTTAACGAAAGGTATTGCTGTTTGAATTTTCCTCTTTTAATCATATTTATTCAGAAAAATAGTTCTAAGCTAATGCTTTCTCAGTAAAGTACAATAAATAATTGTTTAGCGTCACACAAACAAGATTTTACGAATTTGAACCCCCTTAAGGATCGCATTTTTTTTTTTTTTGCTATGTAATAAGATGACCCCTCCCGTTTTGGAAAGGGGTTGTCGTTTTCATTCATCTAAGAAGGCATAGGATACTTGAGATGCTTATGGATTCTTTTTGTGTCAAATTATAAATCTAATTAAAGATTAAATTTTAGTTTAAAAGCCTAAAGATGCGATAATTCGATGCACGTCAATAGGACGGGCGCGAGACTAAAGGGGTTAAAGTACGGAAGTCATTAAGAAAAAGCGGACATAAGAAGTAAAGCGGGACATTCACAAGTAGTCCAATCCATTCTTTTGGGAACACAGGATGCCAAACCCATTCGTTAATATAAAAACCCGATGATAATTGGCGTAAACAGAGGGAGAGTTTGGAATTCCAACGTTGGATTTCTATTATCCCATTCGGCCACTAAAATGAAATACGATCGTTCGAGGCGGGCGATAAATCACCTGCGTGTGGGGGACGTTGGGAGGGGGAATGTGCATGGGACTGAGACTTGATAAATCAGGTCGGGGAGGGGATGGTACTCTCTCCAAAAAGCGAAAATCCCCCCGTGTGGGGGAGTAGGGAAGAATCGAAGCGGCTGGTAGTGCGTTTTGGAGACTTCGTGAATAACCCACCAAAATCGATCGACTTGAACGGATGGAAAACAAACCAGTCGTTCGTCCAAATGGAATAGAGCAGTGTTGTCGTGAATGCCCAGCTTAAAGCGTTTCTCAGAGTCAACTTTTATTTTGATTGGTTTCGTAGTTAACATATTTTGGTAACTGCAGAACCAAAATAAACCATTCTACGCTATAAATGAAAATTCTGCTCCAAGGTGATAATTTCTCTTCTTGCTCAATGAGGAAATTCGTCAGAAGAACACTTCCGAAATGAAAGTATTCTTTTCAATGATTTATGGCTAAAATTTCGCTGTTCAGAATTTCATGCCGTTTTCATCTTTCGAAAAGACAAAAAACTAGAAACACGGAAACACAATCGGAAAGAAAACGATTATTTAACGAAGTAATTTGTGATTTGATCTCAATCATATCTACCCTCACGAGACTTTTCCCTCAAATTATCTAGTTTCAAGTCAACAGTAAAATATTCATGCCAACAGTAAAGTTGATATATCTCACATCAAATCTATAATATAATCATCCAGAAATTTCTGTGACGCCGGGAAGAGTAAAAAAAAGATCCACCCCATCGATCTACGTCATTATCGAACGGAACGAATCAGATTTCTGTTATGGCGCCAAAATTGCGTCAAACAACTCAGTCAGGTTTCTTTTATATATAAAAATAGCCGACTTCAGCAGTTTTACTTCTTTTTTTATTATGTTGATTCGTTCCTCGTTTCAAGGACCAGGAAGTTTCTACGCGTTTTGGGGTTACTTTTTTTTAGAATTCGCCAACAACCAGAAGTAAATTTTCTTTGCTTCGTGTGCGCCAACGTTTCGTTCTCAAAGAAAAAAGAGAAAGTTGCTTGGATCGATTTTTTTTTACTAATACATTGTTTTTAAGTACATAATTTGTGCATTATTAATTAAAGGAAACCTGAGAAATATCAATAGTAGACACTTGACACTATATTTAAAACTGTATACAACAGAAGATTCTATGCAAAAAAAGAAAAGAATTGATTACACCAACCATGCTTTCATGTTATCTTGAAATAAAGGATGCATAAATGTTTTAATAATTAAAAGGAAATTTAATAAAAAAAACTAAAATGTTTACAATGAATAATGCTCGAATAATAATCGAATTACAACTCAAATTTTAAATTATATATTCAGTAAAACTTTTTTTTCACTCTTCTAATACGAAATTTTGAGAAGTTAAGGTATGTACATTGAATGTTTTATATTATACAGCATAACCGAAAGCTTCATATCCTATTTTAAATATTTTTCTTAACACTCTTATAATATTTTTCATTGTATGCAAATAATTTTGGATAAACTTGCATACAAATAAATCCGTTAAATCTAGAGTTTAACATTAGTTTAGCCCGATAGCCCCCCCCCCCTGGATTCGCCACTGTATATATATGTACAAAAAATGATGCAAATACTGAAAAAAGATAAAATCAATAAATAATTTCAAAAGCAGCGATATTTTAGAAGTTGCTACCATACAAAAATGATAAAAAGAAATTAATTAAGAGCAATAAATTCTGTTACGTTTTCTGAGTAACCATAATCACGCGAGCAACGAGAGAGATTACTTGCCAAAATGTGAACTCGAAGAGATAGGAAAAAAAAAAGCCTTTTCCCCCAATGCTCAAGGTCGTTTTGGAACTGACGTAATTTCAGACGTAAGGCTGGAAAAAAAGATTTATGAAATTAAATAACATACGTTCTGAAAATAGATTTTTATTGCACAGAATATAGGTTATTGGCATTTAAATCAAAATTCTATTCAAATATGTCGATTGCTTTTAAAATACATTAGGATAATTGCAGGACTATTTCACTCGGCGGAAGAATACCATCCATAGCCTCCACTGTATAACATTCTTGAGTTGTCTTTGACTATAGTATCAATTGATACACGAGTTCTGTTTTTCATGATTTTGTTTTTGTTAAAAGGGTTCTTTTTCGCATTTATAAAGGCTCCCTCTACTTAAAGATTTCAATTTGTGGTGCATGCTGTAGCTAA
Source organism: Araneus ventricosus (assembly GCA_013235015.1). Classification (NCBI taxonomy): domain Eukaryota; kingdom Metazoa; phylum Arthropoda; class Arachnida; order Araneae; family Araneidae; genus Araneus; species Araneus ventricosus. Next base: position 837,685 of record BGPR01000026.1, read on the forward strand.
TATTTTCTTTTAGCATTTTTTAAAATTTTGTATTTGGCAATGCATTTTTTTCTGTAAGAGATTTTGTATTATTTTTACTTGGACAAACGAAAGTAATTTCCAGGTAGCACAGAAATATTATATAATATTTGCACAATGTTATACAATATTATGAACACCGAATACTGTAATAAAGTATTGTATTGTATATATCAGTATTTCCGAGATACTAAATTTTCACAAATAACATAAAAACAATATTTATAAAAATCTTCATTTTAACTCAGGATGTCACTCGATTGGAGGTTTTATTACAAAAACACCACTGGAACAATTGTTCTTTAAGATGCTGAATATTATATCATACTATACAATACAATGCACATGATATCTTGATTTTTACATTAAATCAGCATTGATCAATATTTTAAGGTGAAGTTATTCTTACGTTCGACAGATGGCAGCATGATAATACCGTAACACTATATTAATCAACGTTGAATCTTATTTTGAGGTGAAGTTATTCTTACGGTCGCCAGATGGCAGCATGGTAATACAATAACACTATATTAATCAGCATTGAATAATATTTGCCCAAAAAATGTTTTAAAAAATGTTCATTTGAATAAATAATGTTTACATAGTCATTTTGTTTTACTGTATATAAAAGGCGGGCCGGATTCAACTAATGAAGTTAGCCATAAAACAGCTCTCACATATGGATTAAAAATTTTGAGTGTTATTCTCATCGTAAAAATATGCACGTGATTTTTTGTTGCGAATCTTGTATTTGATTTTCAATCAATACTCTAATTATAAATGGCGTCTCTTAATACATTGAAAGAGGAATAAATAAATTTCTCAAAATTATTTTAAAACCTTTCAAACATATAATTACTTTTAAACCTTATTGCCTTAATTTATTAAATTAGCAAACTTAGATACAAGAGCTAAAATTGCTTCCTCTTTCAATTCTAACTTCATTTTGAACTCGAAATTGTAACGATAAAAGATAATTTAATTAAAAAGACTATTCGTATGAATTGTTAATGTGCATAAAATTCTGTAGAGATCTAAACTCTGTAACTAAATTTTATTATCATCATTTACGCTCTCTGACGCAAGTCTGGCTGGTCAAGCGGTAAGGTTTCTGGTTCGTGTGCGGAAGGACCCGGGTTCAAAGCTAGCTGTGAGTAGAGGTGTTCAAAAATAACCAAGTATTACCCGGAAGTTCAGCACTTAAGAATTAAGCGATTCCATTAAGTGATTTTTCCATGCTTCTAAAATGTATTTTTAAAATATTCACTATATTATTATATTATATGATATTATTCAGTATAGTACAATATTATTTAATATGGTATAATATTATACAGTATTATATGACATTATCCAATATTTGGAAAAACCATTGTACAGTATTGAAAAAGTCTTAGGTTTTACACTGTTTCAATATTGGGAAAAATATTGTACAATATTACTGTTTCGAATTTTATGATACAAGACAATATCTTGTGATACTTGGGTTGTTGAAAGTAAAATTATGAACAAAACGAAAGTTAGTGTCAATTGATTCATCGGTTCTGTTTTTCATGCTTTTTAATTTCTCAAGCACTCTGCCAATGAGCACGAGATTTTCTACTACAACTTTCGTTAGTAAATCTGCGACAATCAGATCCGAGATATTGTTGGCTGGCTAAAAGCCCGTCTTAGACGGGCGCAAATCCTCTAGTCTTAAAAATAATTGGTCTTTGTAATAGGGAGAAAGAAATTTTCTCTCTTCAAAAACCTGGCATCATTTAACTTAAAGTGCATAATAAAGTCATATTAATTTTCAGTGCGAAATTTAAAAAAAACGTATTCCAAATATTCCATTCACTGGTGCATTTCCATTAAATCAAAACATTCATCAACTCGCAAGCATATTCATAAACCCGCATAATCTTTTGGGCCCTATTATTTCACTTTTGTTACAAAATTCTTGGAATTTCTCAGAATCGCTGGGTGACCCCTCTGTAAGGGATGTTATGCCCCCCCCCCGGAGGTGAAAATGTTTGTACCCCGTGCACACAACGGTCTATTCAAGTGGTAGATAAATAAAGATCTGACGAAAATTTGAGCGGGTCAGCATGACGCCCTCCTTGTATATAACACCACAGCGTACTCCCGAACTCTGAGCCTAAACGGCTCCCTGTCGGTTGGATGAGTATGTGTGAAACTTTACTGAAAAGCCAAAAAAATACATCATGAGATATAAAAACACATAAAAGGGAATATAATTATACATGAACAAAGAAGAATGTAATGAAAAGTAACAGAGGGTTACAATCCGAGTATAATATAAAATATATACAAGAGGAGTCCATTGAATTTATATTTTTCTGTCCTATATAAATGGCATGTTTTAATATAGCTAGTTACGTTTCTAGTCACCCGTAAAATGTTGATGCTAAAAAGACAGAACAACGCCTGGCATCCTGCTAGTATATATACGAGAAGAAATATCATCCCATGATTTTCGAATGACAAATTTCGCCAAATGTCACGATTGAAGATAATGTTTTAAGTGTTGCAACCACTACAGAAACGTGTTCTTATCAGTTGCAAAAACGTCTGTCAAAAGAGCGTTGATGGACAGTTTTATGACTTGTACGGAAACATATGTACGGAAAAGTCACTATTCCGTGTGCTGAAGGGTAAAAGAATTGGTTTCAAAAAAGTCGGTATATATTATTAAAAAAAGTCTGTCTATGTTATCAAAAATAATCGGCCATACATTCAATTTAGGCACGAAGAAATAAATGGCAATGGGAACTCTCCAGGAAAAAATTTTATTTCCCAATGGATCTTTATAGTTTAAATCTACGCTGGACAAAATTCCCAAAACAGTACACATTCTTTCATCGGATATTTAATATTGGCATTACGCACAGAATTTTTTTCTAGATACTGAAAGTATTTGATTAAAAAAAAAGGATTTGCGAGCGAATCTTTTTGGTCGTCCTGGCAGCGGCGAGTTCTTTCTTTTCACAAATATCGTGAAGGGAAAAGAACCACACAAAAGGGCTTGAAGGATTTGTCCTGCCTATTGCGGTGGTCCAATGCCCATCCAACTGTTTAGAAACTGTAAAAGTAGCAGTCACAGGGGCATGGCGTTCTACTCCAAGGCCAGAGAATTTGACTGGTCCCTTTGTGGTTGAAAATTCTGAAGCACAGCTGGACATCTGCACCGAGAGAAATTTACCGGGGGTAGAAATGGAAACGCACACCAACGAAGACCAAAGATCGACGAATAGAAAAAAAAATGGCGGGGTTTTGAAATTTGGCATAGCGTTTGGGGCTAGCGTCCTAAACTACATACTAAAGGGGGTAGCACACTTGCTTATATTTCGTCACCAAGGGAGAGCAAGTATTCGATGGACGGTTTCTCCTTCAATGTGTCCTTGACCGAAGGGGGTTGGACGCCCCTTCTTTACGATCTGACAACACCAAAATAGGGATGACAGTTGCAACGTGTAACTGCCGGCGTTTTTTTTTTTTTTTCGCGTTTGTATTTTCGATGTCCTTTCACTCCCGCGTTGGACTTCGCACTTGTCGTTTATTGCTTTTGTCTTCATGGATACCAATTTACTTTGGTTTACGCTGAGGCAGCTTTAGTGATGATGATGGGGTGGATTTTAAAACAGAAGGAACAAAAAAGAAGAAAAATCTAATGTAAAAATGACGTATATAAAATATCACAAAATATTCACAAAAATCCTCTCACCGTCTGAAACTTTATAAAAAATTAAAAACGGTCAAGAATTCTCTGTTTTTGCGACCCACAATTCTGAATTTCTTCCTCGAGACTCCATTTTCGGTCTGAAGAGAAATTCCAAAAAACTTAATTCTAAGCTGGTGATCACCGTCTCCTCAGTCTGTGATACTTTCCGGCAGCCAAAACCAATCGCTTGCCTTGGAAAATAAAGACTTCTTTTATTCACATTCCTTTGTTAAAACAATGTGAATTACTTCTACAAGCACAAATCGTCTCGTGTGAATTGAGCCGTCGTGTTTCAAGAAACCGAAACCATAACCAGAGAAAAAAAAAATGTTTCAAAAAAATCCTATCCAAATATACGAGAAGGTTTAGACCCCTTAAAAATCTGTGCTCGTCGTTATGTCTTATACAAATGCTGTAATCGATAATCGGAGACTAAGTTCAATTTGAAAGAGATCCATCACCCAAGTCAAGTTTTGACTGATATCGACTACTCCTGAAATGTTCGTACACTGCACAGGGGAGAGAATCAAGTAGTATTTTTTTTTATATTGTCAACATCTTTCTCCAATTCAATCCGAATATATGGTATCAGTGGATCTTATCAGACTTCTGACATAGCACACTCAATTTACCTAAAAAGACATCTGGGGTGTGTGTGAAAGGTTGACTGATGATTTATGACTCCTTACGCTGTTTCAAGACCAAGGAATGGAAAGAGTCCCTTGATCCACCGAAAGAGGGATTCCAATGGTCCGGGCCCCTGATCCAGTTGAATACAGAATGTAGGACCACACACCTACAAAGCGCAGCCATTGACAACTCAGATTAGTACGATAGCTTCAAATAGACGAGTCGAAGAAAGGAGTGACAAGCTCAAAAGTCCTGATTATGATTTTAATGGATTTAAAAGTAATCCATGTATTTGAACACCACTAAGTTTTAAACACCAGTTAATTGATATTTTGTGTGAAAAAAAAAATACATTTAAAAAGAAAAATGCACATAAATATGGAGCTGTTCCCAATGGCGGTTACTGGGTACAAAAAATTTATAGACAACTAAGAGTACCCGTGAGTATAAGGGTAGACAAAAAAAAATTAAAAATTTAGTTACAAAGTTACCTGGCTTTCCCGAACACTATTGCTTTTTTAAAATTCCTAGTCTTAGACAACTAAGATGAAATAAAAATTTAATTTTTCCCGCAAAAAGTGGGGGCGCCTCCCCCCTTTGACTCGGCGCCACTGAATTCCTACAGCCTTCAGACATGTAGAAACTTGTAATGTCAACTTGAGTTAGTTGAATTTCTTAACATCATTTCGTAGCGCTAGTTGGGGGGGGAGGGGGTAAAGGGTTGTTCAGTTCGACAAAGGCAAAAAAATAATGCAATTAAGAAATAACGAAATTTGCTGTAATTTTTAAAAGGCAGGGAGGGAAGAAAGTATAATGTATTTTGCTAATTTTATTTAACTTTTGCCTTCAGGCTGATTTATTCACATTAGTCATATTTGAATAATAATATTCTATGTATAGTCAAAGATAGGATTCTTCAGAATGTAACTTAAATTTAATTTAGTTAATCTTTTTATTATGAAATATTTAGTTGCGTAAAAATTGGTAGCGTTCTCCCCTCGAAATTGCAATCCCACGAAACATCGCGTTTTGGGTTAAGTTGCGTTGAGTATGCAGTGCAATGTGGGAGAGAACTTCCTCCGGTCGTGGTCTACAATTTGTGTAGATAAATTTGTTGCAATTTTTAGTTACCTTGTTCATATACACACAAACGGATAGACAAAATCACAAAAATCTGTTTTTCGGACTCGGATGTCAAAAACGTGGAGATTCTTCAAATTCTCGAGCTCGTGCTTCGCGATTGCAATGCTCTCTTTTTGTAAATTTCATATACGCATACCAATCGCTAACTGCAGAAAGGAAACAGTCCAAGACACAACCATTCTCTTTTCAAAATGGCTTTATGTTTTTTCAATAAAAAAGGAATATGAAATGTGTATTAGAAGAGCCTCAATTTTCAGAAAAAAATAATTTTTACTTCAACTGTAATGACAGAATAGTTTTTTTTTTTTTTTACGTCTCCTGTCAAGATAGTGTTTTCTCACTGGTTCCTTTTCTGTAGTTCATATGAAAAGGGAGAAAACGGGAGACATTCAGTTCAAATTTCGATACTAATCCGATCCGGGATGCTCTTGATAACCGAGGGCAAGTTCCAGAGATTCTTTTTATTAGACTCAGAATTACATTTTGATAGACATGCCAAACAGAACCTCAACATTCATGAATATTAATCTCAAAAGCTTAGTTTCTGGTAGGTGTAACTTTTCCACCAGGGACAACAATTAGGCTAGTCCTGTAATCGGATAAACCGCCAGTCATGTTATCACGAATTGCGAATTCACAATAGAAGAATCTCTTGATTCGGATACAATTAAAAACTATTTTACAAATGCTTTGCGATCATTTTTAACCACTAACAGTTAAAACTAATACAAACAGCAAGTACATTTATTTTTCCGGATACCTAATGTTTCATACGGTTTCACCAAGAAGTTCTTAAAAATAGGTCAAGTATGGTTTTTATACAGTGCTGTTGTAAAAAATATGAACTTTTTTCGTAAGTTCAGAAGGGATTTTCAGACCAGCAATTCCTCTTTTTTCCCAAGAGCGAGGGGTCGGGACCCCTATAAGAACTTCTCCCCACCGGATGTAACCCAGACCGTATTTTTCAGACAGCAGATGTTCGAGAGAGAAAATGACTGTTTCTGCGCCCAATTTCGAAATGGAAATTACCTCAAAAGAATGAGGTTTTAAAAGTTTTTAATTTCGAATAATAAATAATGAGGAAGTAGAATAGGGATAATATCGCACAATTAAAAATTTTAACCATTAGCATCCCTTACCTTAGGCATTTCCCAGTTTAAATAAAATTTCATCTACAAAATTCACATAACTCCCGATATGAAATACGAGACTATCACGATAGATTTCAGAATCGTAGCAGACTATTTTAACCGATGGGAAATTTTCCAGAAACAAATCGTTGGAATTCCCGAGTTTAAAAAGAAAACAAAAATTTCAATTGGTATGGAACAGTAGGTATTTTGGAGTCTCGTATGCTTCTCCTCTTGATGGAACTAATGAGTTTGTCAATTGATCGTGCAACATTTTTTGCGAACATTTTGAATCTGATGATTGCAGTGTATGAATTTATAGATTTATTACTGTATTTTTTGCAATTCCAACGTTTGGATACGTCACTTGATAAACTGCGAAAATAATAGTCTGTAGCTACTGAATTACTTTTTTCAGAACTAAAAAAGAATGAAAGAGACAATTACCTTTTTGCAAATCAATTTAATCTGCTGACATGCAGAAAAGCCGAGGAATATTAAAACTATAGATTAGCGGGGAAAGTAGGAATATCGTAAATTATGATTGATATGACATGACTTTTTTCAGGTTTGTGTTCGGAATGTTCCCCCTCTCGCTAGCATTCATGTCAGTATTTCATTAAATATATCCACTTCAGACATGGGATTTAAATTTTGTTAGTTATTTGCAAGATAGATTAAGCTTCAATACAAATCTAAAAAATTTCAATAAACCTAATTCACTCGGAAAATTCATTAAATTAAGGAGGTTATGACAAAGTTAAACAATAAGATTTAAAGAGAAACCGTGAGAAATTTAAATGGAGAACTTCGGGAAGTTCTTCAATGAATAACACAAGCTGTTTTCCTAAAAAAAGGTATGTACATTTAACACTTGCCCGAAATTTCTCAGTGTATTTCAAATGTTTGTTCTACGTAAAGAGAGGAAACAGAGAAGACTTTGAACCAGTTTGAAATGAATGGTTGGTAGGAAAATAGAGATAAGCTGATGGAGTTATATTTCTCTTATCTTTCTTGAAAGATAAGTTAGAATTTCATCAGCCAAACGAATACCTTCGGATTATTCGAAAAGTATACAGAGGATAAGAAATTCGTGGGAACTCAAGAATTCACGGTATCATTATACACAGAGAAAAAAAAAGTGCAATAAAGCTTCATTTTTTGTCGAGTTTCGCATATTTTCCCAATGTTTGATTATTTCTACTTCTTGCTAAAAATCTTCATCCTAAAAATGACGAAACATTTAGACAGATTTCAAAATGACTTGCATTATTTCAATAAGTTACTTGCGAATAAGACAATTTCAAATTCCAGTTATTTTTTCATCAAGTTCGGTCTTCACGTTGCTCCGAAAAAATCCAATTCAAACTAGTTCGGGGAAATGAACTGCCACGTTATTAAGGACTGAAAATCGAAGTTTCACCCATCAACGAAACCGTATGAAACGAGTCGGCTGGCTCGTCTTACTCGCGCGAGGAAATTGGAATGGAATGGAATGGAATGCTGCAATCAAGCCATTTCTAGCAATTAATTTATGGTGAAAAAAAGTCCCCATACTTAAACATGAGGGCTCGGTAGGTTCGTACGTGGATAGATATAAAAATAAATTCCATTATGCATTATTTAATTATGCAGCAACTATTGGAAAAGTTCAACAAACTGCGGTCTTTTCCAGGGGTGCTCGCACGACAGGTCTCTCCCCCATGTGTGGATGGTTTCTGTAGTCGTGGTAACACTGGCAGCACGTTATCTTCAACAATAAACAAAAATAACCCCAAAGGCATTCCAATTTGAATTATTTTAAAAATCTCAGAAAATTATTCAACTGAATTTGTTTACAATAAAATACTGTTGTGTTTTTGGTGCTTTTAAGCATAACTGTAGTCGCGATCAAATTTCGTGCATAAATAGGATGGCGGAGCTTTCTTGCAGCCAAACAGAAAAAACGTTGCCCCTCTTCTAACCAATGCAAAGGCGGGAAAATGATAAAGTCTGCATGGCACCAACTTTCAGACCCCACATTTTTTCCCTATCTCCCCCAGATATCAGAATGCGTTTGTCCTGTGACCCCCTCCGCGAGAGTCATTGCCCTCTGAAGATTTTATTGTAAACAACATGTGCAGACAGGTGTGTTTTGTGCTGTAAGAGAGGCTGCATGTTTCTATAAAAATGCATTGAGCATGTGTGCATTTGAGATACAAAGCATCTATTCATTGCAATGGGGATTGGTTTGCGGATCTTCTGGGGTTCGATTCAAGGACGGGCTGTGCGAAAGGGTCTAGGATTGGGGAATAGCAGGCAAAAGAAAAAAATTGATGATTATGTCTGAAAACGAAGCAATTTGAATGATAAAAATACACATTAAAGTTATTTCGGAAGATGATCAATCGTCTGTCTGCAGTACAAAAATTAGCAACACTAGCTTGGTCAAAATTCTAAAATCGCATTCCCAACATGCTGTATAGGATTATTATTTATATTCAGAATATCAGATAGGAACTATTTAATGGATTCAGATATTCAATAGCAATAATTTGTGCCTGCGGACCAAGTAGAACACTTAGAGTGCTATTAAGATAAGACAAACTGATAATCTGAAATGACAATTTACTAGAAGTTTGTTGCAAATTCCAGACGTCAGGAAATTAACTTTGTAAGACTCGATGATTTTGCATCTAATAATAATAAGTACGTGAGCAGGGCCGACCCGAACAAAAGCGGGGCCTGGTGCAAAGTTGACTTGCGGGGCCTTGAAACAAATTTCGTGCAACAAAATAATTTATTGCATTTTGTTATTTATCACATTGCACAAATTACTATATCAAGGACTTACTAAACTATATACTATATTAAGGAATGCATGAAAATGATACATAACTAAAATATTTTTATAAGGTTACATTTCAATCACATTCAAAATCGTTCACAAATCAAAAATAATTGCCTCATAAACTCATAAAATAAAATTTCGAATGCGACTTGCTAGAATAAGGTAACAATGTTATTTTTGTTTCATTTTCTTACATGGATTATCTCAAATTTGTTGATAATATAATCAAAATCTAAATCTATAGCTAATTCGGATTCTAAAGATATCATAGTTAAGAAAATAAATCGTTTCTAACAATGCTAGATCTCAAGTAATTTTTTTAAGTATTTCCAATCATGAGAAAGGTTTTTCTGCAGATGCGTCGGTAATTGGTAAGGTTAATATATTTTTTAGAACAGTCATAACATTTGGATAAAATTTAAATAATCATTTTTAAATAAATATTGTAATATGGTGTCCCTGAGTGGCAAAACTCGACGACAAAATTTCATTAAATAAATCATTGAAATCAATATCGGTTGCAAAGTTGCATTGCAACATCCAAGAAGATCGTCTTCAGTCAGTTTGTGAATATTATCCTAATTATAAAAATCCATATGACGTCTCTTGCTCGTGATGAATTTCGAATCCTTTCCAAAAAGAAAAAATGGCACAATCGATTAGAACTAGAAAATGGATCATAGGCAGATGCAATTGGCTGATTCGTTGCTTCAAAAAAAAAAAAAAAATGCTTTTTTTCCCCCATCCACTTTTATTCTTAAATTCAGGTGTCGCCTTCAACTAACTATTCAAGTATTACCTTTGCAGTTATTAAAGGCAGATATGTATGCCGATTCATGATATTTTTCAAAGTGATATTTTACGATATTTTTGAGCGACAACCTTTTCTTTGCAAGTCTTTTATCGTTTCAAGACAAATCGTCCCTGTAAATAGGGCCGGATTATCAAATGGGCAAAGCAGGCAACTGTCTGGGGGGCCTTTTTTTCATGAATTATATTTATAGCAAATTTTATATTAGACTGTGTAAAAACGTTTTGTCATTTTTCACGATTCATTTTAAAAAATTACTTTTAACTTTATATTTTAATTTTTTTTTTATTTCTGAGATATTGAAACCACTTTGCTGAAGGTGATAGGCAAATTAAATATTTTTTTTCATTTCAGTCAGTCTTAATATTTATTAACTGCTTAAATGAAAACCACTAAAAAGTATTTGGTTTTGAAACCGAGGGGAGAGGCAACCGAAGCTTGTATTGCCTATAGGCTCCTACAGGATTTAAACCGGCCCTACTTGTATATTCACATCACTTTCACAGTCATCTACATTAACATATCTTAAAATAACAGATAAATTTATTCTTGATGGCTCACGCCTGGAGTGAAATCTAATAAAATTGTGAAATGCTTAGCTTTCTTAAATAAATTTATTGTTTTTTTTTTTTAACATTTTAGCCAAAGTAGAAATCAGTTTTTCTTATATTCTATTAGATAAATAGGAACGCTAATTCATCCATGTATAAATTTTAAACACTGCTTCGTTTTTAACTATTTTTTCGTATTCTCTTATCAATAGTGTTTCTCAGTTTGAAAGTCTTCTCAAGTTGTAACGTTTTGTGTGCAGCTTGTAAGATACTCTAATCTTTCATGACTTTCAACTTAAAGCACCCAGCCTTGCCTTGGAATGGTCGGCGTAAAATGTGCTCAAATTGCATAATTATATTCAAACGTATGCATATTTAGATCTTAAAAAATGAAAGCATTTTTCATTTTGGAAAATCAGTCAGCTTCAGAAAAAGCGGGGCCTCTCGGACCAGCCCTGTACACGAGTAACAAAATCATTAATAAAGAGTAATGATGATACTTTATTGCATCTGGGGTACTTGAACTTTTACCATTCGACTGCAGTTCGATTTCAAAAGTATTCAGCGATAAAAGAATTTGTCCGTGTTCCCCAAATCTGTATAAAAATAGAAAAAAAAATTAATTTAAAATTAACTTAATTAAAAGAAATGAAATATTCTTATTTGCAAATTTTTGGCATATTTTTCAGATTCAAGGTTATTTTATTTTCGATTACTAATACTGATGAATCTGACACTGCCAATTCTTTGTATTGCATTGAAGTGTAGCGGACCGGGAAAATCTAAATGCTTTTTTTTTCTTTCACATTGTGAATTCTTGAAAGATCCAAGTAATTAAATGCTCATTAAGTAAAGAGCAATTTCCTGAGCGAGGGTTGGTTGATTGACTGATTGATGAGGCGCTGCCTAGAATCGTCTTCTGTTGATGTCACGGAATCATGCCGGAGTTGAAAGGTCAATTCCCCCTTAGTTGCGGTGCACGCGATTTGACACAAGACGATTAAAATATCCCGCGGTTCCATCTTTCTTCTCGCCCACTACACGTCGATGCCTTAGAAGAATAACTGCTAGTTCGGAGCTGACTATCCAGAAATTTCTATTTCAGCGACATTCAACTTTTTATTACGGACGGTTACAGAGATGATGCAACGATTAAGATTTCTTCCTGCCAGTGGGATGCCGCCGCGGGTGTTGTCCGCTACAATGGTCAAAAGTATCCTGCCGCTTTCGGATTTACACATTTTTTCAAATTTCTCCAGGAAAGCTGGAGGAACTGCACTTGAACTTTGACTATGTGATGAATAGGCTTAAACTCACATTTTACCGTGAAGATTCGGTCTCGAGAGCATTTAGGGGATCGACCAGAATTTAGTGGAGATGATAATTATTTGACTTGCTCCGTTTGACGGAAAACTGATAATGAATTACAACTTTCATCATTGTTTTTGTTTGCTGTGCGCAATATTTACGTGCATTTGTTGGAAAATAACATGTATAATCGGGAAGGTGCAAAGATTTTCTTTAAAAAATCCCAAATAACATGTAGAGTTTTCAACCAAATTTTACGAAACTTACGGAATAGGTGATAATATGCTATCCAAACATTATATTACAATTTCAAGTAAATACTTTGAATACACAAGAAAATATGAGTATTTGTAGGAAATATTTTACTGCGCATGTGAGAGACGTAGCGCAATTTTTCTCTCATAACTTTAAAGTCAGATATATAGGGCAACTTATATAAAAATTACAGTTGAATACCATTAAGATTAGAAAGATGTCGGCATTGTATTGAACAGAATTTCTGCTTCTCTCTAAGAGAAAAAAAAATTTAGAGGGTTTTTCCACAAATTTGATAGTTTTAAAACTTGAATTTACGAATAATTTTATAGAATTTAATAAGGACTGAATATCCACTTGTACTTATAAAATACATAATTTAAATTGCAGCTCGACGATTAATAAATAAAATACTTAATTTAAATTGCAGCTCGACGACTACTATCCGAAGATAGTTGACGTCGTATAGTTACGTGTTGTTCATGAAGAAAAAATTACGGGGGATTAGAGAACACATAACGGCCTCGGGAATTTTTCGGTTACAGACCCTGATTTTGTGAATCACGTTCTCTTTCTTACGAGACATTTCATGGGTGCGTCAATCCCATTTTTGGGCAGCTATATTTAAATTTGCAGATGTTTTTTGGTTTACTGTCTGAAAGCAAATTGGTTATTTTAGAAGGCGATATTCCCTCTCCCCCTTCACTCTTTAGGAGCACCAGCGTCATTTCGAAAGTATGCTTATTAAGCTTTTTTTTCCGAGACACCGTAAAGCTGTCACTCGCAAACAAAACAAATAGATTTTTTTTATGAATAATTATCGATTTAACCCTTTATATTGCGACGGCACTTAAAAGCACCGGTTTAGTCACGCTTATATCTTCGTAATACAATTTTTCCCGATGGTATTCACAAGAGCTGGAAGAATGTAGATCCGACAGCAAGTAGCGAAAGGCAGAAATTAATAAAATATTTTAATTGTTATTTAAATCAATTAAAAGGGGTTTTTTCCCTCTTTCCCGCGGTTATTAAGCATCAAAACTTCTCTGATGGTTCAAAAATAAAAGTTGCTAATTATTTAATTCGGGATATAAAGGATCAGCAACTTAAAAGCCTCTCCATTACGATCGATCTCAGTCACTTAGTTTGATTATTTCGAATATTTGCACTGGTTAGTTGACTGAATATTTGCATTGGTTAGTTGCAGTGAAGTTTTCTGAAAAATGCAATATAAACCTATCCTAAAAACTGCAATATATTCCTTGGCTTTCAGGAACAGACGGCTGAGAACAGTTGAGGCGAGCGAGTAGGAAAAAGTGAGGGGCAAAAAAATTATAGACATCGATAAGTACCCGGCAGTATTGGGGCTAGACAACCAAATTTAAAAATTTGATTACGAAATTAGCTAGCTTTAAGAGACACTATTGCCTTTTTAGAAATCTTACTTTAAGACAGCTAAAAATAAATAAAAATCTAATTTTCCCCTGAAAGAGGGTCGCCCCCCCCCCCCCCTCTGCCGACTCTCCCCTACTGACTGAGAAGTCAGCTTCATGGGATATTTGGCGAGTCTATTCTGATACAGGAACTTTCACATGGTTTCCCCTTTCTCAGAAAATGCACTCTTCTGTCTTGTGCCAAAGGTCGGGTTTTGTCCAGAATGCGGGGGAAAACAATTGTGTTGTTTACCAACAAGGGGAGATTCTTGGACCCCCTCGGGGTTATCTCTGTAACCCTTCAGGGATCAAGGTCAACTGTGCAGTGGCACACAATGACTGTGTTCTCGGAAAGTAGCGACCTTGAAATCTTCTGCGACCTTGAAAAGATAACGCTTTCCAGGTCATAGCATTATCCACAGAGGAGGCGTTCATAGGGCATATATAAACATTCAATTTCGTACTGTGTTCCCAAATTGTGTCGTTCCACAGATAAGGAACGTTTTTAGTGTGGTTTAAGCACAAATATGTAAAGTTACTTATATTTGTTCAAACATTCGTTTTGTGTATTAGTGATTTTAGAGCGTTTGCGCAAAAAGAAGAGACTGAAATGATTGCGTCCGCATTTTCATCCCGCTGAATGTGGTGCTAATAATGGAATTGTGCAAACAGATAATTTATAGTCGTCAGAGAGGGAAAAATGAACAGGAAACTATCGGTTTGAGCTTAGTGCTTATCGTAAATACGTATTTTGGAAACAATTCGATTCGTTAAGAGTGCTGTTGGGTCCACACAATTGACAGCACTGGTAAAAACACGCATCGCTGTATTTATATTTTAAGAGTTGTGAACCTGGCATTCTCTACTGAAGTTTGTGTTCCGATGTAAAAAATTCTAAAAAGAATGCTTGTGTGAATTCTCGAAGAACGCTTTTATAAAAATAAAATGTCCGTAATGTTTTGTGCAAGAGTTACTTTTTGATTTGAAGCTACTTTCTGCTGAGTCAGGGACTCAAAAGTATGTTTATTTTAACTCTTGTGCATTAATATCTTGACCTTTTTCAGAAGGTGGAACGATTAAATTTAGCAGAGATTTCGGTGAAACCTTGGTTTGCTCCAACAAGTGCTTTTTGCCCGTTTTTGTCGTTGGATAACTACTCATCTTGCATTTGTAGAATATGGTTCGACTATAAAAAGGTCTGTGCTTTTGAATTACTTTTCATAATTCATACAGTTACTTTTTAATAACTCTGAAATCGTATTATGATAAAAAATGCATGCTTCCAACGAAGCGGCATGCGTTCTTATAATAAAGAAAAGGAGCATGCGCAAAGCCGTTGTAACAGATCTCCAACATCATTTCGTATCTATTAAAATCAATGTTTTCGTGCTCACTGCTTTGCCTGTCTGCATCACCTTTGATTCAATATTCCAATGCAAATCATATTAGCGGTGCTCCAATTTGTTAAAGATTTGTGAAAAAACGGGAAATTGTTAAAAGTGTAAAACTAAGTTCTCCATAGCATTTTCATTAATTAAGAGTTTCTTAAACTTTTCCCTCTCTGATTCTTTTTTCCCAGGCGGAAAAATTTTCGTGGTCCATTTTCAAGCGAAAAATTCTCCGTCGACTCCAGATATATGTAAAAATTAGCAAGAATAAACAATATTAGTAACGATATATTGAAAAAAATTTATTCAATAATTCGTTTTGAAAATTAAATGAAATGATTGAAATAGAGGCAGTTTGTTTTTACATACAGCAAAACGGGATAACTGCCACTTTTCGAAGTTTAAATATTCACATGGAGTGAACGTGCCACGCTTAAAAAATACTTTTTCCAAACTTGTATTTTCTATCATTATTATTAAAACGCTAATTATAACTTACACTTAGATTTTTAATTGGTTATGAAGGCGTCTCTTAGCGAGGAATGACTTTGTAATATCCTTTTTTCCTTTAAATAGCACTGAAATAAGAGAAAGCACATTGCGATCCCTCATTCTTTAACTATTCTCGCTAAATTAAAAATAAGCCGAAATCTTACGTTTGTATGAAGCGCGTTTTACAGGGCTTATTGTAAATCTTACACATATACGATTTGCCTCTTATTTTACAATTAATCCATTTTTAGTGCAAGGAATGTTCAGGGAATTTCAAAATCTTATGAAAAAAAGATTTACAATTTTTACCCCTAAACGGCAGCCCGATAAATTTACGAGTAGCACCAAAAAGTAGTAGTTTTTTTCATTTCTTTCTCTTTATTGCAAAGCAACGAGGAGGCCAACGACTGCGAAGCGTCTGTTGCCCGGAAGGATTACGTTCGCCATGTCCTTTCTTTTAAAATTCTTTCCAATGCTTCATTATCCCTTTACGACTGTTTTGATGAAAACAACTGTATTCATGGTCTATTTCTAAATTATTCGTCCCAAAGTAAGCTATCCATTTAGAATTGAAACACAGAATTTTTACGAATAAATTTTTGTTTATGATTAATTAAAGCTTTATTCTTATAAATTGCGTTCCTAATTATTCCTACACTTGGGGTTACAAAGAAAACCATTCGCAGACGAGGGCGCGGGTGGAAACAGTTTGCGTTAGTAAAGCGGATCTATAGTTACACAATTCAGAAATCTTAAGATGGGTAGTGGCTCCTCCGGGATCAATATGCAGCAACAAGGTAACAATCTAAGGTTGTTTGGCAAATCAATCAATTTTGCTGGAATTCGCGTTAATATTACAAAATACTTTTCTATCCATTTTGCTGCAGTATTTCCCTGAAAATGAGACTCAACCGGAAAGTAAATCCCAGTTAAGGTAGATGTATTAGAACGTCCATTACTTCAGGAAAAAAGTTGCATTAAGGAATAAGAATATCATATACAAATAAATGCTATCAACGCTTATAATTACTAACTATTTATACATATGTATAGGACATCGTGTTGTACGTGTCCTGATAACACTTATTACTCCTTTCGAAGCAAAAATTAATACATGACCAGTCTTGCATAGCACCATGCTCTTGTTTAAACAAAACCTGGTAGGTGGTTGGCGTTCTTTAACCCTTTACCAGTGTGTCCCGAGCTCAGCTCGTGCATTGAGTTGTGGCATTTTTACGCTTATAATCTAAAATTAAGTTAATTAAGGTCTTTCATAGACGTTATCATGCGACTGACCGGTAATCCATTAACGTCAAAATGTCGCGTGGGCTCTTGATTGAATCAATATGAAAACGCATTACCAAAACAGAAAGGGGCCGTCCAATAAGACGGTACGGAATACTACACTGTTAAGGCGTAAAAACTCGGGGTATTATCTGTATAGGAAATATTCACAGAATTCATTATTTAAATGCAAGACTATTTGTAAGAAGATGAAACTAAGTAAATAAATTAATCGTCATTTGGATCTAGTCCCCTTAAACGCCAGACTCAATTCAGACGCGCGATTCTAAGTTGCAGACTCTATAGTCTCACTTACCCGCGTTACCCCCCCCCCCCCCGATAGGTACAAAAATAACTATCCTCTCTACTGCTGAACTTCGCTGCTGTAAGATTGAAGAGAGCCGTGTTATCACAAAACACCCTTAGACAGGAGGAAAACGCAGAAAACAGTTCCAATTTCGTTACGCGCGTCTTTTATTCCTGTTTACAACCATCAACTGTTTATCCGTATTAATGGTTAATTGTGCTTTGTATGAAGAAATAGGTCATTTAAATAGAATTAAAATGGTGTTTGTTTTCAAATTGTATTTTTAAAACACAGTACCATTTGTTTATAGAATAAATTTATACATTTAGGGACAAAGAAAGCGCAAAAATTTTCACAGCTTCAAATAATGAGAACCAAGAAAATGTTTAGTAATTTTAATTACTGATGAAAATGCAAAGTACGGTTCCAATTTCATTATGATGTCTTGTTTGTTAAACAATTTTTTCAGCACTGAAACGAAGGATAACTTGCTCCGTTGAGGGAGTCTCTTTATTGCAATACGAGTTGGATTATTTATTAAGTAGTTTTACACCTAGGATAGGGCGGAAGGGGATTGTCGTGGGTAGCATTTGGAAAGAGTATTCAGCAGATTTCAGGGCAACAAATATAGGTGATTCTCGGATTCCGAAATTTTTCTCCGGATTCCGAAAGATATTTGTAATGTGTTTCACAGTAAAAAATGAACCTATTGACAATAACCAAAAAATATAAAAATTATTAATCCCCTTGTAAAGTCCCCTTTTAACACATTATTGACCGGAGACGTCAAATGACGTCTTTTGATATCCATGTTATTTTATCTTTTCTGAATTAGCATGTAGTTTGTTAGCGGTCAACAATGTGTTAACAAACAGTATGAAAGTTTCAGAATTTCAGGAAATAAATTATATAACCAGGAATATCCATAAAACTTAACATAAATTTAAAATTTATTTATGAGTAAATTTAAATTTAAAGACGCAAGGGAAGCAAGGGTGTGTAGGCATCGCCTGCAAAAACTCGACCGTTTTCAAGTCGAATGGCAGAAATCGGCGTGTACAAGTACCTTAAACTGCCTTATTGGTGGTCTGGTCTTACCTTTTCCCCTTTTATCTGATCCAGAATGTTTGAAAATGATTCATCGCCTACTGAAAACGACACTAGTTTGCGTGAATATGTTAATTCTCGAAAAATATAATTTGTTCCAAAATGAAAATATTTCTGCAGAAAACCTTTGACGTTCTGCCACGGGGCTCGTCGCTGCATATTCGGCTTTCGCGCCCACATTCGGCGTTCATCATTCTGCCGGCGAGTGAGATACGTGGCTCAAAAATGGCGATTTATTTCAATGAATAATTTATTTGAAGAGCTCCCATCGAAGGAAGAATTCATTTCATGTAATGAAAAAAAATTCTACATTTTATAATTATGGAACTGTTTCATAAAATTCAGCTAAATAAATTAAACTGAATTCAGAATAACACACATTAGTATACAATTTGTTTTCTGGAGTTTCATATGATATTCTCATAAATGATAGAATATCCGATGAATATTCTGTTACCCTAATAAATAGTAGGCATGCAATTGAATTTAAAATAATTTTATTTTGATAAAAATTCAATTTTGATTTAGTTTTAAACAATATAACAAATTCATAATGATCATTGCATGTGTTGTTTTGTAGTAAAATTATCGCTTTAAAATTTAAGCATATTCATATTCAACAAGGGCTACGGATGAGAAATTATCTTTCAATATATTTTTATTTGAGATTCTCATGTCACATTTTTCAAGTAATTTCGAAGAATATTAAAATATTTTCATCCGGTTAGTTTAAAAATTTATCTGGTCTTTTTGCAATGTATATATAAAAATATATTCTAAAATTTGTAAAAATTAAGGAAAAAACTGCACAACATTGAAATTCACATCATTGAAAAGATTAGGGTAGGATCGCCGAATTTGGACATCGTTTACTGCACTGTGATGGAGAAATAATTTTAACTAAAACAAGTAGTTGAATTTTTTGTGTAGCTTATTTATCTTCAGAATGGTGTAATTAACTTTTTATGAAATGCACTTTAAATTAGTAAAAAGACAAATTAAAAATTTCCCATCTTCCTTAAAGTAAAAAAAAGAAAGAAAATTTCTTTGTAAGTAGAACACTACTTGATGCAATATGCAATTAACGAATCGGCGGCCAGTTTAATTAATCTATCGGTGGAATTCCGGATATAAAGCGAGCGCCGATTATAAGACTTTATTTCCTTGCAAAAAACTTCGTCTCAAATTCTCGCAGATACAAATTTTAGCTAAAGTATTTCTTCACAAAACGCCTGTTAAAGATATTTATAAGAAAATAAATTGTGAATTTTCATATATAATAAAAACAGTTTAAGCATTGTTATTAAATTAAATGTCTTAATTATATTTTTAAATAAAATATTAAAATAAAAAGTACAATTTAATAATATTTTCGGAAGTTATCTCCAAAAAGTAAAAAAAAATAACTTGATTTTACATTTTCATCCTGTACAAATAAAGACATATTCGCGTTAATTATTTGTAGAAATTAATATCAGCAGATGCAGAATATAATAAATAGAAAAAGAAACGAAAAAAAAGTTTAAAAAAATTTCATCTAAAAACTTATAAGTTTTTATTTAACTTAAAAAAAAAAACAGATTCGGCGTTTGGAGCTGTCGTCCCCGTAAGGAGAAAACTCTTTCGTAAAATAACACGTGCGACACAGTCAGCCGTTACAACGGGGACTTGTGACGATTTGCCTTCAAAACTAGTGATGTGCCGTTCACTCCGGAACGAATCCGATGATCCGGATCCTCAAAAGGAACGGCCGGACTCGAGTCCCTCCAAACAGAACGATACTGTTTATCGTTCCGGAATACTCGTTCTGGAGTGAACGACAGGTACTTTGGGAGGGAGGAGAAAATAGGGAAAGAATGTTGCTCTTGCAGGGAAGGCAGGCGTCTTTCCGTTTGATCGCCATGTTTTGTTGCAGAAAAGTTTCTTCACGGGGAGAGGATGCCAAGACTCTGTTGATTTGAATGAAAGCAATGGGTTACGCGCTGTGCATACAGATCGATTTCTGAGGTTGTTTACAAAGAAACCAGTAGAATAGTTGGTTTGATCAATGATTCTAACTTTTTTCAGTTTTCTCGATTCCAATTGGGGTAAAGAATTTGTGACTAATAAAGTTCAGGGCGTGAGAAGTAAAAGAGTTACAAGTAAAAAGAATTCATAATAATTATAATTAAAAATAATTATATATATTTTTTGTTCTTGACTCAAGATTTCAATATCAAAAATCATTTCATTAGTTGAATCTCGGTACATTGAAAAAAATAGCTTTGATAAAAACTATTTAAGAGAAAATTTTGAGTTTGTATTTTTTTCAAACGATCAAGAAATTTTGGTATACATGTTTAAGATAAGTGAAGAAATATGAACGCATTTTAGAAATTATAAAAGAAATATTTCTTCCATGTAAGTAATTTAAAGGTCATCGAAGGAATTTCTTATACCTTTTCGTTTTGAACACTTCATTTAAATATGCCATACCAAGCACGTGATCGGGAGCTCACGCAAGCTCGGGAGGACACAGTGTTACGAACCTAATTGACACAGGTTCGAATCTCAGCAGGCATAGTCTGTGCATAGTTAATGTTTTGAAAATTTTAATTTCCGATATATTTTACTCTTTAAAAGTTTTTATAATATATATTCAGCATTTTATTTTACTTTACTCTTTATTTCCAAACCCAATTTATTATTAGATTAATTTTAAATAATTCCTTAGTTCCCCTATATTTATATACAAATCTAGGAGAACTAAGTTAGAATAGGAATTATTTAAAATTTATCTAATAATAAATTATATTTGGAAATAAAGAGTAAAATAAAATGCTAAATATATATTAGGGGCCGTTCAAATATTACGTAAGCACCCAAGGGGAGGAGGGGGTTTGCGATTTGCTTATTTTTGCTTACAAGGGGGGGAGGGGGAGTATGCGTGATGCTTACGTAAGACATTAAAATCACTTTATTTTCGAAAATCTCTTGTAACTTGCACAAATAATTTAATTAAAAAAATTAAATTCGAAAAAAGAAGTTAAATTCGACAAGAAAATTAAACTTGATTTCTGTAAGCTTAAACTTGAAATTATAAGGAAATTAAACTTACATTTTTTAAAATTCATTTTAAGCTTAGTTGGAGTTTTTTATTTGAATAAGTCCTAAAATTTTTAAAATTAGATTATTACTGTTATACGTTTGGGATTTTCAAAAGAACGGTGAGTTCCAGGCTGCAGCCTGCCCCCCTCATAATAAGAGGGGGTTTGCGATTTGCTTATTTTTGCTGACAAGGGGGGGAGGGGGGGGGTCAAAAAATACCAAAAACATGCTTACGTAATATTTGAACGGCCCCTTATAAAAAAAAACCTTTTTAAGAGAATATCAGAAATTAAAGTTTTCAAAACATTAGCCTTATAGACTATGCCTGCCGAGATTCGAACCCGTGTCAATATTGTTCGTAACACGGAGTTTCCTGACCTTGCCAAGTAATCACGTGTTTGGTATGGCATATTTAAATGTCATCTATAATTTCCTCAAAATTTAAAAGCAATTGATTCAACTGACAGGAATTTACTAAAAAATTACATTTTGTCAATATAGTTAATAACAGATTTTAACAGCAGTGGATCTTTGATAACTGCAAAGAGTTTTATTTTCCTTGATGATGATTAAAAGATTTTTTACTGCATGGAGCTCATCAGGATTGGGTGACTTGATATTTAATTAGAAAGAAATCTGAGCTGAAATTTCAATACTGAACGCTTCAGTAAATAAATTGTTTCCAACAAATTAAATGAAATTCAAGGGAAGTCCTAACCAGATAATAGAAATCAAAAGCTTCTCAAAATACTGAAGTTTCTCGCAAAGCATCATTAAATTCACTAACGGAATTTTAAATATTTAACAGTTAATTAAAATTAATTATTAAAATTATTAGCAATGTAATTAATTATCTAATTGTAATTATTAATTAAAAATTATCATTAAAATTATTATCAATATAAGTAATTATTTAATGAAAACTATGATGTTATTGACAATGTTTTATAATTATATTAAAATACAAGTTCAATAATAAAGGCGTTATTATTAAAGTAATTATGGGCAATAAATCCATTTACGTTTCGGATCCGACTCCACGAAAGGAACGAATCCGACACATTACTAGTCAAAACCGGAGCGCTTTCATTGGCGAAGCAGGGTACGCGTGCTGCGAGAACACAACGTTGTCGCGCCAGTGTGAACAGCGCCATTAAAGAACACGGGATCATATGTCGCGTCACACCTGCAGCTTTCGGCGAAACCGTTCGTGTGTTTGTAGCCTTATAGCGACGAACTCTGTTCACGTCCTGCGTATGTTCTCGTGTGTTCGTCAATAAGAATTCGGAAAAATGTATGAAACTGTTCCCTGCGTCCTTGTCTGTGTGACAGGTAGGAATAATTTTATATTTCTCATTTGAATTGAATTTTGAGGCAGTCATATCAAATGTAGAATTTGCTATAAATACTATTTAGAGAGGTGCCGTTTAAGTGAAAATGTGATGAAAGATTTGGCTTGATTTTTCCTGGGATGCAAGATCCTCCAATGATAAAAGATTTGGAATTAAAATTTCAGTATATTGTCTTAATTACAAATTAATTGTACATCGATGAAAAATCAGAAGTTATTCGTCCAAAACGGACGTTTTAAATAAACTGACAAAAGCACTGTCGGAATATTTCTCGATAACACGAGATAAATGTCAACATACGTACGAGTTGATCCAATTCATGAACACAAAAAACCCCCCCCCCCCGAATGCTCAAACCTTTTCGGCAAGGTTGGACCGTCTTCAAAGGATTACAAGTAAAACAATAAAGAAATATGAAGTTCGAAGAATGTTCCCAGCCATATTAAGGAACTGAAATCAAATTAGTACAGAAATAGTATTCACCATGCAAGTAAAATATTCTAAAGTTCTACTAATAACAATTTAAATGTGTTTGTGAAATGCGTGTTGCATCTGGATGTTTTGAAAACTATTTCTTACCTTGGGGCCCGAGGCACAGAAGGTTGGACTCTAATGTTAGATCCATCGAAAGGAAATCCTGAAACGAAGAGAAGAATCCTTTAGAAGCAACAGCAAGAGAAGTTCGGAAGCCTTCTTGAAATATCAACACTTATCAATATACATTCTTTAACAATAATAATAATAATAATAAACATTTAACTTGTTCATCTTTATAATACTGGAGGATGGCATCCCAAAATGTCCTTCTGAAAGATGTATTCGAGGGTTCAAGAGTTGTTTGCTTTACCCATTTGATAGTACGGCGAACTATGAACCATCTCGTAAGGAAAAAGTCAGTATTTAACAATATACGAAACGATTCTAAAAATTTCAGCAAAAAATAAATTTCGCAATGTTTACATTGAAATGGCACTTTGAGTTGTTTGGTAAAGGCTGCTGTTGATGGTGCAAGGTGGACTTTTTGTATTAGTTAAAAGTTAATATTTTCTTGAGTTCTCATTGACTTAAAATAATTAGATTGGCCTTTTTTTTTTTTTTTTTGCCCGCTCCTAAAAAGTTTGCCCATCTCTACTATAGGAGAGTCATTAGGGATATGAAATTCCACAGAATCCAATAAAAATTCAGTGTCGTTGGCGTCTAATAGACTGTCGGCAGTTCTTGGAAATATGCTTGAAATGCCCAAGAGCTTTAGCCATTTCATGCTCCTCTGCTGTGAATCTTGCATAACTATTGGTAGCCGTACTTCAGAGCAGTTACCGTAAAAAGCCGAGTTTTTAAAATAGTTATGAATAATGTGAAAAGTCAAAAGTACAACTTCCATGCAAACCAGCATTTACATGAGCAAATTCTGTACACACGTTCCATTACAAAATCTGCTTATTTCTTTCTCCTGCGCTTTCATTTATATCCCTGCAACATATTCTAAATTCGTCTTGTGCACGAATGAGAACAAAATAGGTCCAAATAACAGCAAACTTTAAAGTCATTCTTTTAGTCTGCCGAATTACAGCTGGAAAACGCCATCTCGTCTGTCGTCATCGGTTCTTTGGCTCTTTCGGTTCGAGTGGCTCTTTGAGAAAGTTCGTCATTCAAGTTCTCTTGCATTTTAATTGTATTTTCTTTTGTTTCCTAATTTTTTCTTTTACGTGTTTTAACTATTGTAATTAGAGAATTTTTTGTTGTTTAATTCTATAGTGATTGTTTGGTTCATTGTAGTAAAATTTTGATGATGCAATCACTTGATGCTGCTGCGTTGGGCGCGCAAAAAAGGTGTATTGTTATCATTGTTTACTTCTTTTGTTTCTTATATACATTTCTTTTTTTTATGTTTTTTTCCCTATCGTTCGACATCGGTTGGTCTTTTTTCATATGAATAAAAGTTAAGAATAATATAAAATCTAATAATAAATGAAAACCAAGATAAAATCGAAAAGTAATAAATGCAAACCAAGAAACTGCACAGTAACTAGTTATCTATGAAAAATAGTTGATTCCAAAATTTCTACGCGACTTTCTTTTTGGATAGCAGAACATCAGACAAATTGAGATAAATCCTTTTATATAAATTAATTTTTTTTTCTTCAGTTTTTCTCCTCTTCTTTGAGAATCATTCAATGTTTTTGAAAAATTTAAATGTTTGAAGATAATTGTACAAAAAATTACAATGAAATTTCTGACATTTAGATATTGTGAATGAATTTACCGTGGTGTTGTTTAACACATTCGCCGTTACTACTCACGCCTCAGATTCGAACCATATATCTAATTAATAACTATAGTAGAGAAAGGGTCATCTAATTAGATCTGGACACGCCAGCGGCAGTGAATGTGTTAAAGAGAGATTAGAATGATTTTTATAACTTCGAAAAATGCTCATAATATTTCAGCTCTAAATTTCTCACAAATAAAAGCATAATATCGCATTAATTCCAGAAATAATCTTCTGAAAAATTATGGATGATTTTTGTTATCCGTTTTGAATATTCTGGTGCAATTTGTTAAGCAGGTTTAATGAGCAAAGGTTACTCGAAAATTTCTCATAAGATTAACAATACTGTAATAAAATTTTTTTTTATCTGTACGGCCGTTTTAAGGGCGTATATTTACAGCATTTTTCAAATTAGCTCATTCTTGTCACCCCCACCCCCTGTTTTGAACTTTGTTACACGATTTCTGCAGTTTTTGAAATTGATGTTGCTTTGTTAACTCTTAAAACTACTGCTATTGTACCTTTCTTAAGAACTGATTATACTCCAAGTTTCTTATACAATGGATTATGTAACAAATACCCTTTACAAATTCAAAAAATTGCTAAAAGGAAATTGATGAAACATGTTAATGCAAATTTGTCCCATGTACTCAATCATTGTCAAAGTTCGTGATCACATTGCATTTCGGCATTTCAGAATCCAGTTTTTGGAAGAGGGGTCGTTGCAAACACCCAGAAGACGGTCCTCAAGAAAAGGCGCAATACATGGTTTGTTGAAACAAAATCGGACACGCAGACTTGGTGAAATTACTGGACCAAGTATTAAAAACATCCGTTGTCACCTCTGTCAATGTTAGTACAGCCACGCACTGACACGTATTTATGGAGACAGGGACAGTAAAGGAAGGAGTGAGCGCCAAAGAATAGAGGAGCCTTCGCTTGTTCTACAAAGTCCATCCCTACTAGCCAGACAGTTATACATAGGGTTACCACACGTTTGGATTTCGTCCGGACAGTCTTGATTTCTAGCTCATGTCCAGACTAGTGTCGGGATCTTCAACATTTCCGGATTGGTTGCGCGTAGATGAGAAAATCTGACGTATTCGAAGAAGTTGACGCCATTCTGCCAATGAGCCAGCTCAAACTGAAAGTTTTAATTCTGTTTTTCATTACTATCGAACATTAATAAAAATTGTATTCTCTTTGCATTTTGTCGTCTTGATTTTTTTCCCCACAGTCTCAATGAAAATGGGTCGTCGGCAGCTTTTAGAATTTTATACTAAATTTTTACCCCCTTACAAAACTCTTCAGCCTTCCCTTTTGCAAAATCTAAAAGTATGCGGCTACATTCTAAAGAAGCCTGTCTGTTTACTCCAAAAATCTGCAATCATTTAGATCCGACACATGCGGATAACAGAGTCAACGTGCAAGCGTTAGCCACTGCTATAAACAACAGAACAGCGATACGCATTGACGCAACCTCCAAATAGTGATGTAGATGTCCAATAATGATGTAGAAATCCGACAATTCTGAATGATTCAGATTACCAATGCGATACACAAACATGTATACGCATGCACATTTTTTTAAAAAAAACACAAAACTGAACTTTCATTAATTTACTCTAACAAGAAGTTTGACACCTCCATTATACTTGATATCCAATTTTAAAAATTATTTTTACAGTATCTTAATAATATTTGTTCAAAACAAAATTTGAGATAAATAGTAAATCTGAAAAAAATTCTGGATCTAAGAAAATGAAAAATCCGGAATGCAATCATCCCTGAACTCTTTCATTGGGAGCTTCAGAAGAGAATTCCGTTCAATAAAAATATGAACTGAAGAAAGTTTAATTTTGCTTCGATAAAAAGATTGATAATTACGAACATCTAAATTTATTATGACTCGTAAATAAAAATTAACATAATTAGGAAAATTTGCAATGTTAAAATTTTTACATACGCGAAATCTGGACAAAATTATAAACTCCAAGTTATAAAATTGCGGATTGTGATTTTTTTTTGTTCGAATAAGTTCATTTTAATTGAAGAATATGATCAATGTTACCATTATCGATATTTTTCTTTATTTTTCACAAAAATTATCAAACAATAAAATGCAAATCTAT
This sequence comes from Araneus ventricosus, assembly GCA_013235015.1. NCBI lineage: Eukaryota > Metazoa > Arthropoda > Arachnida > Araneae > Araneidae > Araneus > Araneus ventricosus. Next base: position 864,936 of record BGPR01000026.1, read on the forward strand.
ATAATTGGCGAAACCAAAGAACCAGTCTCCTAGACCTAACCACTGGCCCGATTTCGACAATTTTTATTTCAAATGGAAGCTTATGGCCCCCTAAATATGTCATCTAAAGATAAATAGTAAAAACACTACTTCACTGTACATTTTTTCGAGTCACCAGCCCAAACAACTGGGCCGATTTCGCCAATTTTTTTCACCAATTAATCTGCCACTTTGTAAGCGTGACTAACCAATCAGAATATTCCGCGTTTATTGCGCAAGTTTAAAGTTTTTTTTCATTTTGAGTTTAAAATTTTGTCCATATTTCACGTAATACTAAAATCCTAAGGGTGCTCATTTTCTTAATATTTTTTGCGAGCCATACTAAATTTAGATGCAATTTTGTAATTATTCTTCATTAAAGCAAAATTAAACCGAGTTAAATTATGATTAAAACAAAATTAAAATTTCTTGAGTTTAGTATTATGTCCAGCAATGCAGATATGCTGAAAAATCCAAATAGTGTTAGACGCTGCTTTCTCCTCCCTGCCGAAATCAAACTACAAAATATAGTGGGAAATACCTAGGCAAATTAAGTGGCATTGACCATTATGAACTGTCGCTTGTTTCATTATTTTTTTCTGTGAAAAGACGTTGATTCGTGTTTTCCTCCTAGACATGGTTAAGTTCCGACATTGAACCTTTCTTTTCCACCAACTAAAATGTTAATTTCGTAATCTGTTACCGCTTAAAACTATAAACGTTATTGAATTCAACATGTGCAGAAAACAACTATAAAGCATAGTTCAAAGAATTAAATTTCTGAAAAACTTTTCTAAAATTCGTTTAAAATTTTTGATATAAAATTATCTACGAAAAAATATGCAAAATTCATTGTTTGATTAATGGGTTCCGTACATTTCTGAGTGGCTCTAAAAATGTGCTTGAAATTTCAGCTTAACTGTTGATGCAAACAATTGTATTTTGTAACTTTAATCTATAAACAGCTTTTAATAATTTAAAACATTTGTAACCAAAATCATGCTGCTTAAATACAAACTTTCTCAACTTTGAGCCAAGAGCAGAGAATCATACTGTTCCTGTAAAGAGAGCGGGTTTTTTGGCGCAAAAGCTATACTGCACTCATGCAAAGCACTCATCGTGCATCAACGTCAATTGTACATGCACCTGCAATTCATAGTCAAGGTCGTTTGTTCCGAGGTTCGAATCCCGCCAGCAATCGATGTAGAATGGTGATCTCTAGAAATACTGGCAATGATACACGTACTTCTAGAGACCACCACCGTTGTTGCCGTTTCCTTTCCATCCGGCCCCCCGCACCCCCCCCCAATACTCCTCTTTTGAGAAGAGGGATCTGAAAACCGCCAATCGTCCCCTTCTATTTGTAAAAATTCACAATACGAAGTTCACGTATTCACAAGATGAGAATTTCGAATACTCCCCTCTTCGATTTTTACCTGTACTTTCACAATGTGTCCGCTTTCCTTGCATATCAGACAATCGAGTATGCATTTTGGAACAGCTCTTCCCACTGAGCGATTTGGTCCAAGATTTGATAGGAACTCTAGTTTTAGTTTAAATAACACATGCCAAATTTTACTTATCTAGCTCATTGTGGTATTCACTTAATGTGTTCACATGCGCAGATAAGCGATTTAACCTTTGACAGATTTGGTCTAAAATTTGATAAAGATGTGTAATTTCGATTATAGAACCCTGTGTCCCGTTTCGTTCCACTTCCTTATAGTGGTTTCGAGTGTGTTCACATACACACGGAGAGACAGAACTCCAAACAAACCACCAGTGATGGGGGGGGGGGGGGTCACGGGAGCACCGAACTCTATGGTCCAAAATCTCCGAAATCTAATAGACGTTTCCTTTAGTTCTTTGCTGAAAAATTGATTTAAACCTGGATATTAAATGTATTTTGAAGGGAACTCATGTTTTCCCGACGGGGAAAGATGTAAAACACAGAGATTCAGCAAAATCTGGAGATTGAATTTTTTGACGATTACAATATTGTCGCTAAGTATGTTTAGTACAAGACAGGTGTTCCCAATCTTTTTTCCCCTCACCCCTTGATTAGTCTTTTTACTTTCAGTTCAGATTCTTGCGCACATCCATATCAAAATTTTCGAATGCATTCTAAAGATACAGGTTTTTCATAAAATATGCATTTGTTGTTTTATTCTTTCGTGGACATGAATTACATGTTTTCCTCGCTTCCACCTTGGTGGTTTTCCGTGCTTATCGATCTCTCCTGGGCCTCCGTATCATTTCCTAAAATTCGCTTCATTATCATTCGCAATTCTTGATTTATTCTTGGATTTTCGATTCTTCTTATTTTGGGAATAACTAATTGTCTTGAGAGGGCTTTTAAAGACTGCAATCAGGGCCGTACCGAGGGGGTGGCGAGATTGGCCCCCGCCAATGGCGCAGGAAGAAAGGGGGCGCAAAAATGACCATTTAAAAAACTTAGTTTAAGAGTTAGATTGGTACGATCTGCTGTGCAAATAAAAAAAGAATTCGAGAACAAGTGTTCAGTGGCTCACTAAACATTACAGGAGTGGCTAGTTCTTTTGTCCAGTAGTCAAGTTGTCTGGTTGCGATCCCCTTACAGAGAGAGAAAGGGCCTGCGCCTTTTCTTGGAACAAAATAGCAAGTAGCTTTATGTTACAAGCACTTCGAGTTTCTTGCTGCCGCAGGAAAAAAATGTCCCTCCAGCAAGGCGAAAAGGGTCCTTCTTTGTCCATGGGTGTGATTATTGCCTATAGATGGCAAAACAACATGCTTTTTGCATCTCATTTTACAGTCGTAAAATAGAGGATATATATTTTTGATGATTTCTTAGTCTTTGGTTAACTTCAGCTGTTCTTCACGTTCAATGATAGTACGATGGAACGCACCCTTTTTTTCTCGTGGCTTTGTTGTATCGAGCAGTGTCATACATTTGGATTTGAGAGAATCGTTAAATCAGTCGCCGATCCTCTTCATATGTGAAGAAAAGCAGTTAGCGAAATCTCTGAAATTTATAAAAGAAAATTTAGCCGAATCCTCACCCGTTGCTGTTTATTGGGAATACTACGATGAGGATAGGGAAACATTCGAAATTGAAATATTTAGAACATTTGAAGCGCAAATGCTTCAAGAAAGAATGGATATTAGTAAAATTAGAGAATTTCTAAACGTATGTAGAATTATGTCCCGCTTTATCGACCCTGATGAAGCAAGAAGAATTTTTAATCGAGTTTCTACAGAAATCAAATTTTAATATCAGACTCTTGATGGAACTATTAGAAACAGTTTGTTTCACCACTGATATGGTACTTGTCATTTTTCATTTTGCAGGAAGGCATGATTTAAACTTCTTAAAAAATTTGCTTCTAGCAAGCAAAACTCAAAATCGGAGTTTAAACTATTCCATAAATATAGACTCACACAATCTTAACATAATTAGTCGATATTTTGAAAGCGGCCATTATTTTGCGATTTCAGCTTTACTAACGCACGGGCTAGAATGGAAATTTAACGAAAGTTCCTACAGGAAGTATTGTAAAGAAATGAATTTCAATTGGTAAGTTTTCTTTCCCAGAAAGTAATTTTTTTTTAATTCTTTTTTATTGTGATTAAATTTGTAAAGCTAATCAATCCGATAAACGTTACTAGCAAGGTTTAAAATATCATTTTATTAAAATTGAATTACAGTACAACTTTAATTATAAAAGACATCACACATAGAAAAAAAACTAAAGTATAATTCATGAATTGTGTTCAGCAAGCATAAAGTATAGAAAACTGAAAATTTTGTGAGATTGATATGCGAAAGAAGCCGATTTAAATTTTGGTTGAAGGCACATTATATATATAAATTAAAATTATAACATATGCATAAAATTAGAAAATTCGCATAATTAGATTTTTATTGTAGTTGGTGTATATTTTTCACTAGATGTCTTTATTAATTACAGCAAAGCCCGTTGTAACGAAAACTTATAATTAATTTAAGCCGTTTTAAGCCTATTAGATTTTGTCATAGTTTTTCCATTGTGGTGCAAGTTTTTCTCTAATTCTAATTAGCGTTTCAAAATGTATTTTTAAAGTGCTTTTCATATCATCCATTGTGTAATATTAGTCACGATTAATAAATATTGTAAAATTTTTATGACTGTGTTTGAACTGTAAATAAATATCTGAAAGCCACTAATTTTCCAACCTTTGGCTTCATCTTGCTCAACCATAAACCACGGCCGTCAGTCGTAATGTTAAAATAAGTGTACATAAACAAGAAAGTTTCTAAACACATATTAACTTTATTTATTGTCTTCTTTTTCAGGTCTGGGGAAGTGCATGGACAATGATTATGAGGAATCTGCTGGTAGATTCTTCTCGATTCTACAGACTTATTTTGCCATCAGTGATAACCCACAGAAAATGCACGTCCTTCATTTGTTGTGGCGGTCTGTACCAGATGCAGACAAGAAATGGACAGTTCGCTTAAAAAATTCACAGGAACAGGCGAGGATATTTTTAAAATCTGTGAAACTGCTGTGTGGTGGGAAAGATCTTTGAAGCATCTATCAAGATGCAGTGCAAGAGGACAACTGGCCAAAAACTTTCAAATGCCCTATAATAAATTAGATCTTGATATTCCTAGATCTTTAATAGCATATATTAATTTGGACGAATGGAGTTGTTCGATTTAGGATGATGAATATATATAATCTCTAGAAAACAATAAAAGTCTTTTTTTAAAAATTGTCTCGTATGAAAAAAACATTTTACTTAGAAGGATTGAAGAGGCTCAAATACTGAGAGCTTTTCAACAAGGGGGGGGGGGCCATGCACAGGTTGAAAGACACTAAGCACTTGTAGCAATCGAAAAAGTTAAAATTGTTTGTTATGATAAGGCAATAATTCGTCTAATTTGAATTTTCTATTTTCTGTTGTAATGGAATTATGGAAAAATGAAAATTTTTAATCATTTTGTTGAGGAAATACTCCTAACATTATGTAGAAAAAAACTGGCGACTTTTTTAAACATTTTTAAAACTTCAATGCTGATAAGAGATGATAATTGGAACGGATAGTGCGATAACTTTCTTGTCATTATAGAACTTATATGCTGAACTTAAGTAGACATGTTGGTGTCTTTGTCATAAAAATTGAGTCAAAAGTGACATAGAAGGGAATGCGTCAATCAGTTGATAGACGGAACCATTCGATTATAAGAATGTTTAGTGTAGCATTAATACAGAATAAGCAACGATTAGATTTATCTATGCAGAATATTCTCTAAACTTTAAAGATAAAAAATCCGTGGCACCGAGAAGGAAGCGTTGAACATGCAATCTTAAACTTGAAGGAAATCAACATTCTTTGGAAGTCTTTATAGATCAGATATGTGTTCAACAGAAAAAGTGAACTTGAACTATGTAAGAAAAATAAGTCGAAGCTGGTTCATTAGAAGAATATATTCTTGTAAAACTGATTCAATTAAGAAAAAAGATTTTATTAGAATTAGCGTCGAAGTAAACTTTTTATATTTAAGAAGCGAAAAAAAATGGGCAAGATTTTGAAATTTTCCTGAAAGCAAATTAAAAATTCATCTGACGATGAAAATAGAAAAAATAAGATTATCAATCCGCGAAATTTTCGTTCAAACAGCCGAGAAAATTCTAAGTCTCAATGAATGAGAAAAACGCTTGAAAAATTTTCAAAGTCCGAAAGCTTTATTTTAATTAATGTTAAGTAATTTTTGAAAAATATTTAATCACCATATGAAAAAACTGGATTGAGGCGATGTGTCCTTAATATGCATCGGGTGGTGATATGGGCTTAATCCTGTTAATTTCTAAGTTTTATGTTTATTTTAATTAATTTCCAAGTTATGTTTATTTTAATGATAAAATATTTCATTTATGAAAACTGGATTGAGGCGATGTGTCCTTAAGATGCATCGGGTGGTGGTTTGGGCTTGCTCCTTTAAAAAAATATCTAATTTTTAAATATTATGTTTATTTTATATTTAAATGCTTCATTTTAAACATCATATAGAAAAACTGGATTGGGGGCGATGGGTCGAGTGATGGTTTGGACCTGTGAAGAAGTATCCAATTTGTAAGTTCAAAATTATTTCATATTTTAAAATGCTTTATTTTAATGTATGCATGATTAAATTGATGTAAATCTGTGGGGGAAAAAATCTAAGTCCGAAAAAATAATTAATTCCTTATCGAAATTCCTCAGCTAATCCAAGAAGGGGTTGATCCCGGGTGGAAGTTGGTGGTAGGGAGGGGGTGGAGGAAAGGAGGCCCTCCCTCCTCCCGGTGCACTTGAACTGTCAATTTCTGACTACTAATGAGAACTGTTATTAACTATTCAATGGCCAATTAAAAAAAAACTGCTTAAATATATTTAGGTAATAATCACAAGTTACTTTTCAAAAGTAACAAACAGACCAGCTACATTATGCAAACACTGAGCTTGTATGGATTTAGAATCTTATCCGAATGAAAATTGCAACTTTAAAATAGAATAAATCTGAAATCCCTTCCAACATTCATCTTGCATTGAAGGGCTCTGTCGGGATTGAAGTCGTGATAACATTTCCTAAACTGATACACTAACACTGCACCACGAAATATCTGACAATGCAATTGTAAAAAAGTTGCATCATAAATCTTGGAAGAATCAACAGCATAATTAACTACACTATATGCCCAAAAGTATCCGGACACTTGCAGATTTTCACATTTTTTAGACTTTCTCCGAAATGATTTAACTGACTGCCTTTAAACTTCGGACATGTAAAGAATAGACAATAACTCACATTTTACATTGAAGATTCGGCCTTGAGGGCAATTAGGGGACCATCTACAAACTGATGAAGACAAAAACATTTTTGGCCCACCCCGCTTCACAGAATACTGATAGCAAGATGAAACTTACAGAAATGGTAATGTTTAATGTGTATAATATGTACAGGAATTTTCGTAAACTCAGCAGAAATATTTGGGAAGATATAAAGGTTTTCTTAAAAATTCTCAAATTTTCTCACCTGTTTTTTGCTTATAACATGCAGAGTTTTCAGTTATATTATACGAAACTTACAGAGAAGATGACAATATATTAGAGAAACATTAGTGTAAAACTTTGGAAAAGAATTGTTGAATATTACAGGAATTATGAGCATTTTTAGTAAATATTGTTTTACTGCGCATGCGCGAAACAGTGTAATTTTTCTTTCACAACTTTAAAGCCAGATATATAGGGCAACTTATATAAAAAAAATTCTGTTCAATATCATTAGTATTCAGAAAGATATCGGCATTACAACGAGCAGAATTTTAGCTCCTGTCCAAGAGAAGCTAAAAGATGAGGGGTTGTACACAAATTGATATTTCTTAAACTTATATCTTTAACTAATTATATTGAATTGTATGGCGGTTAGAATTTTCTGCATACCCACAAATACTTATCAATTACGTGCATAACTTAAATTCCAGCTAATTAGGCACTATAAATAACAAAAATTTTATTACTTTAATTATATGATTTACATGATTATTAACAAATTACATATTACAATTTTACGGCCAAACGATATTTTTAAATATATTTATTTTATGGCGAAACGATTTTTTATCCAATTAATTTCTTTTCTTAAAATATTTTAATAATTCTACATTTATATTTTTTATTCGTTACAAATATTAGATGTGTTCATGGGTATTCAACAAATTCTAACCGCCATACAATTCAATATAAATAGTTAAAGATATAAGTTTAAGAAATATCAATTTGTGTACAACCCCTCATCTTTTAGCTTCTCTTCGACAGGAGCTAAAATTCTGCTCGTTGTAATGCCGATATCTTTCTGAATACTAATGATATTGAACTGAATTTTTTTATATAAGTTGTCCTATATATCTGACTTTAAAGTTGTGAAAGAAAAATTACACTACGTTTCGCGCATGCGCAGTAAAACAATATTTACTAAAAATGCTCATAATTCCTGTAATATTCAACAATTCTTTTCCAAAGGTCTACACAAATGCTTCTCTAACATATTGTCATCTTTTCTGTAAGTTTCGTATAATATAACAGAAAACTGTGCATGTTATAAGTAAAAAACAAGTGGGAAAATTTGAGATTTTTTAAGAAAACCTTTATATCTTCTCAAATATTTGTGCTGAGTTTACAAAAATTCCTGTACACATCGCACACATTATACATTACCATTTCTGAAAGTTTCATCTTGTTATCAGTATTCTGTGAAGCGGGGTGGGCCAAAAATGTTTTTGTCTTCATAAGTTTGTAAATGGTTGCCTAATTGCCCTCAGGACCGAATCTTCAATGTAAAATGTGAGTTCTTGTCTATTCTTTACATGTCCGAAGTTTAAAGGCAGTCGGTTAAACCATTCGGGAGAAATTCTAAATAATGTGAAAATCTGCAAGTGTCCGGATACTTTTGGGCATATAGTGTATTCTGAAATCTTATTCCAAGCAAGCCCAAAACAAGAATGTGTGATCAAGAATCAAATTTCGTAGTATCACGAATATAAAATACACAGTGTAACAAATATCTGCAATCTTTCAACTATTTGTTTAAATTAGCATGCGTCGCTGTCTAATAAAAATATTGCCGATAAAGATTTAGTCTAGTAGATTAACGTCTCATTTTGAAGAGGGACGATGCACCAGGCCTCTGCCGATCTTCGGTGTCCTGCGCCCCTTCCACTCCGAAGCCGAGAGCCACCACAGACGTCTGCTTATTAAGATTCGACTGTTTTATCTTTTGTAAATCTGCCGTTCTCAGCCTGCGATCAATTCAGTCAAATCAAGGATAATATCATAATACACAAGGTTAGTAACTTGGGACCGTTTTGAAGAAATTGACTCTTTTATAAAGCGCGAGAATTTATCTTATGTCAGATGGAAAAGCCTAGGAGAACATATTTGAACCCGTTCTCTACAAATCTGTCGTTTTCTTTAAAACTCCATTCCCAATTGAGCAAAAGCTTTGCATAGGGGTGTGGCATGTGAATTGCACACCCCTATGCAAGTCGCATCTATTTTCACTGAAATTTGCCATTTCCTCCTACTCAATGGAAAGGAGGGTTTTCTAGGAATCGCTTCAGTAATTAATAGCTTTGTCCAACTTCTCTGTAGTAGTTTAGAGTATTTGTTTGCAATAACAAAAGCTGGGACCATAAAATTAGAATTTATCGATCTTTTTCCGAATTCACTTGCTGGCCGTTTCTGTTGCTGGGGTCATCTAATCATGTGTTTCAGACACTTAAAAGTATTTTATAGGATTCGATTGAATGAAACTCAGCTGCTCATTGAAACGGACAACAGCAGCTTCTGTCATTCTAGAAGTTAAACATCTCATTAAACTGCAGCTTTCTTAGCAGACCCTTTTACCACAATGGATCAAGAGCCATAACAAGTTGGCAGTCTGACACCAATCACTTATCACCTTGTCAGATTTCGCTCTAGGGCACTATTAAATCCTGCCTTCTGAAAAGAATCTTCACCTTCAGTTCTATTCGACTTTCTTTCACCTCTTTACAATTCTGGTTATTGTCAACTTTCAAGTTGCCTCACAAAAGCTACTTGTGTCTTTTGTCAGCAAAGATATATATTCAACATCTATGGATTGACAAGTTTTATATCTTTTAACTGCCTTTAATAGGAATAATAGGTTTTAGTGCCCATTTCTTTTTTTCCCCAACATTTCACTTCGAAAGAAAATGACAACCCGATTGTATTTGGCCATTATGCAACATAGGCTTTAGGTGTTACTTTATAACCCAAGCTTTATATAAATTTTATTTTAAAAAAAATCCCGAAATCTTGATTGCTGTACAAAGCTGAAAAATATTTCAATTTTGATTTTTCAATCAAATTGCATTTTTTGAAGTAAATGTCCCCAAGCAATATAAATAAAATTTAAAAAAACAAAAAAGCTGGCAATAATGGTGGTATTATCCTTTTCCTGGACTTTTCTTTGACAACAGATTTTTTTTCTTCATATCTCACTGAATTTAAGAATTCCTTTTCCTAAACTACTACTTTTATAGGAGGTCGTACAAAATCGGAAATAGCTGGATCTTCCAGAAGCACAAAACATAACTTCAGTAATGAAGAGTTAAACCAACCTTATTTCTTTCAACAACTGCTAATGACATTAGCAGTTGTTGAAAGCAATGGAAATACAAACTACTCAAATTTGCCGGTAAGATTCTTCGAAAGTTAGATAAAAATAAAAGCCCCCATTAATTTTGACTCGATACTCTTACAGCGTAACGTCCAACAAACGTCTCGCTTGAAAGCACAACAGCTTGAATGAACTAAACGGGCAACTAACTGCTTTTGCGAACATCAAAATCCAAAATGAGCAAAAACTTGCGTTACAGACATTACACATTATTCGTGTCACTATTTAAGACATTTCATAAAATGATATTTGAATGCGAAAAAATCTGGATGATTTAAATGAATTCCTTTCATAAAACGAAAAAAAAAAAAAAAAAAAAAATACTTTGTTGGGGTAATATTTCTATATTTCTAACTTCTCTAAGTTTTAATATTGTTACAGTCATGGAAAGTTGCTTCCCAGCAATGCAGGTCTTATGGT